>JAVXUP010002617.1:0-119129 GCA_033070095.1 Escallonia herrerae | reverse complement strand
CTAGAAAACATACCACAATTGAACCTATGCATTCTGCCCTTCTTATCTTGAATTTTGAAATGAAAAGTATCAGACAGGGTCGAAGAAGGACCAGGAAGAGATCTCCCTGTCTCTGCCCCCTCAGATGCCAATTTCAAGGAACTATCACTGCGATGTCAATAGTGATGTAAGTAAACTAGGATATAAATTCAAGCACGCGAAGCTATAAAAAGCAAGATCTATAACCTGTGTGTATCTTCCTCGTCATCTGCAGGAGTTAGGGCCATGGCAGAATCCCAAAACTTTTGCATCATAGAGCTTGCAGCCTCATTATTAGCTCCAACAGAATTTCCAACCTAATTAAGGCAAGTAACAATAAGACCAGATAATTCTCCAAAAACTAAAACTACTTCATATCACTGAGAAAGAAAAAACATCTCTGGATATAGAGTCAAGATAAGATCTCAAGGATTTAAAATAAGATATATTTACCATTGGACATAAACTAATTACGCCGTGCAACAAAATATGTACTAATTAAAATGCAGAAAGAAATTCCTGAAGATGAAAATTCCATTGTGAGTACGTTCTAGACTCAATAAAAATCATAGTTCCCAAGGATATTAGTTATGCAAAACCATAAGTTTTAGATAATTTGAACTCCACAATGCTATCTCTAGACCATGAAAGGTTGGCTCACCTAAGACTCGTCGTGGGTGTACTCAAGAAAGAGCTCATCATATTTAATGTAGCACGAATTTACACACACAGAGAGACACACACATATTGCAATCACTGACCCTTTCACCTTTTCTCACTTCCTGCGGAGCCCCTCTCCCATTTAAAGACCAAAAGAAAACAAAGGAAAGCGGGAAGGAGAAATTTTTAAACCCTGTTAAATTAGCACCCAGCTTCGCACTTTAATGCACATCATTTTCATACAACGTAATTCATTCGCCAAGCAATTTTTCCCAGGATGACAGGTTGATGTACAGGCATCCTGGCTCGACATTTAAGCATCTAATCAAAACCTTGAATGAAGCATCACAGCAACAACATGAGCTGACATTATCTGGCAAGAGTATAGGATTTCTGTCTTCACAATCCTCGAGACACAGACACAAACACTACACAAACTTTGGCTGTTGCAAGGGAAAGAACTATATATGAGGCTTTTTAAGCAGGAAAGCTGACAGCAAGCAATGCATACAGATTTCAAGAAATGGCTGATTTAATGCATCGTAAGCATTTACTGGTCCCAAAAAATAGCAACTTTACTTACTGTGGCTACAGCAGCGTGCGTGATGTGAAGTACATCGACAACAGCAAGAACAACTCCATCTGGATCAAACCATTTGCACAGATCAGACTCACTAGTCACTACTTAAAAAATATAATACAAAGCATGATAATGATGGCATATTTAACCTTTATCAACAACAGGGAGGTGTAAAAATTTCCCATCATGCATGGTATGCAGGGCATCAACAATTGGTGTATCAACTGTTGCGCATTCAGGATTTGGGGTCATCACCTACATAAGCAAGACAGAAGTTATTTTCCTGTTGATTTTAGACATGTTCTCTGGCAATTTCAGTTGAACTCCCAAAAAGCTTTTTAGTGGAACTCCTAACTGATAAAGTAATTCTCATTTGCACCAGGCAATAAAATTCAGAAACTATTTTGCAGAAGAAACTCAATAAAGTATCGATCCCATCATGAGACACTGACCTTCTCCACTAAAGTGGACTCATAAGGAAGATTTTGTGCAATCACCCGCATCAATATGTCTTTTGAGCTGAGGAAGTAGAAGGCACATGTTACTGTTCATCGTTAGTGTACTATATCAGAATTCGGTAATTCTTTCTGTCAGCATGAAAAACCTAATCTGATATATAAAAATGTCACAACTCACGTTAATATTCCCCGTGGTTTGTTTTCCACCGTTACAACTGCAGAGCTTAAACGATATTCAAGCATCTTCTTTGCAGCCATCACTACTGTGTCAGTTGGCGAGACAGTTACAATCCTGGCAATAGCACAACAGTAAGCTATGATAACGGACGAGAAAAACATGTTAACTAGCCATACAAATAACACATACAAACGGAACTATAAATGTATAGATACTACCTAGCAGTAACATATGATAACGGCCGAAAAAAACATGTACAACTAGCCATACAAAATAACATATACAAACAGAACTATAAATGTACAGATATTACCTACTTTTGATTATCAGAAATTATCGTAGACAAGGAGGGCCTAAACATTCGCTCTCGAAGTGTTTCAATAAATGTATTAGGACCTGTATAAAATTAATGAAATTAACACGTCAAGAGAACAAAAAAATTAAGTAGGTATCATTGAGCATAAGGAACGCAAATAGTATCATGAAATTTCTACCAAATATAATACTATCCACCAACCGGAAACAGAGGTCCCCCAATGTTTCTCAACTCCCTCAACAGCAGCGGCTATGGCCTTCCCTTTTTCAGCTGCCCTTTCCATACGAGCAATGGCATCATATAAACATTTTGCTATATCAAGTAAGGCAATAACCTCCCCATTCTCCACAACAGGCAAATGTCTGAACTTTCCTGTGGGCAAAATAAAGCAGTGGGTACTGACTCAAAAGAAGGAAGATACTTCAGGTGACGAATACTCTTTTCTACTAATTCCAACCTTGCACCATCTTTTGTAGGGCCTCCACAGCAAGAGTGTCTGAAAGTACAAATACCGGGTTCTTTGTCATAACCTTTGAAACAGGTGTCTCCTCGAGATTAATCTCACGGGCAACGACCCTTGTCGCTATATCCTTCAATCACTTAAAAGACATCAAATAAGTACACAAAGCCACGTGGGTTTACATAAATGTTAACTTGTTGGAGATATATCAAGCACATGATTCAAATCAAACCTTGTCTGTCAGGATTCCACAGAGTAATGCATTTGAGTCAGTCAGCAATAAAGCATCAACTCTTCGGGCAGCCATCCTGCGACAAGCTTCATAAATACTTGTACTTTCAGGTACTGTCAGGGCCTTTGAAAGCCGTAAGCGCTTCACTGTGCGTTCTCCAGTTAGTCCCCTGTTCCAAATGCAAGTGAAACTATTGCTACACTAGGTACTGATAAGTTTCTGATATAAGGACAAAATCCGGTGGGATGCTTCACATGCTACGCTCTTATGGTAATCTATTGTAGGTTAATCAGCAAGGTATTGAACACATGAACTTGAATAACTCTTCCAAGAACAAGCCTGGTTCTCAAGATGACAAAGATAGAAAAGGCCCGAGATGCAGAAACTATTCACCCTGTTAGAGGAGTACCATACACAGTTCAAAGAGGCAAAAGACGAAAAAACTAAACCTACAAGTATAAATCATCGTCTAATACTTTCTATCTTGAATTTAGGCTTCTCACATCGGGAGTTTCAAATCTTCAACCTATATCAATCAAACATAAGATAAGAACCCACCCTCCTTCCTCCCAGCCCTTTTCCCTGTCATCTCCCTGGGCAGGTGCTTCCAGGGCCAATAAACAAGAAAGAAAGTAGAAATCAAGGCCCTGTTTGTTTCATGTAAAACATTTTCCGGAAAACGTTTTCAGCATTTTCCGGTGTTTGGCGTGTTTATCGGAAAACTATTGCCAGAAAATGTTTACGGTTCACCCAAAAGGAAGACATATTTCTTAGAAAATGTTTTACAAAAATAAAAACGGGAAGTCATTTTCCAAATTGATGCCCAACACTCTCTCTCTCGCCCCCACCTCCCCTCCCCCTCCCCCTTCTCTCGCTCTCGCCCTTCTCTCTCTTTCTATCGCCCGCATCAGGTCATCGAGATGACCAGAAGCGACGCGGATGACCTTCCATCGGCCTTGTTCTAGATCAAAAAACTTGCCGATGATGTCCAATCCGAATCAGGCACTTCGTGGTAGGGACCAAAAAGGTAGATCTTGCCATCGAGAACCACGGGTGCAGGGCGTGACCACCATGAAACTTCATAGTAGGGCCTCTAATCCAGCCTTGCCTGGGATTATGGGTGTCCATGATGTACATGGAATTGCCCCCGAGATAACCGTATGGCAAACTGCCGAGCATGAAGATGTTGGAATCGACGACGGCAACGCTGGAACAATCGGTATAGTCTGTTGGCGATCTGGGAAGTCGAGTCATCAAAACATCGTCGTCGTCGTCGTTGAGGGTAAAATAACCACTGCGCCGTTCTCTGATTGTCGTGTTTGTTAAGATATTCATAACAGAATACTCGGTGGATTGGTGCCAGTGGTGGTCCTAACTAGTGGTGTGGTAGGTTTTGGTGATGGAGTTGGAGTTGGAGGTTTTGGATTAGGAACCGGTGGTGGGTGTTTGACCATCGGTGGTGGTCCTAGCTAGTGGCGTGGTTCTGGAAATGGAGTTGCAAGTTCTTGAGAGGAACCTGGTGGTAGATGTTTGACCACTGGTGGTGCTCCTATTACTGTGCGTTGTGGTGCTGAGAAATTTTTCGGTTAATGTTGTTCTATCGTTTTTCTGGGCATTGTCCACACAACAAAAAATAGAATTTGTGAACATATTTTCAGGAGGCTGCTATTTTCAAGAAAGTATTTTCCGAAAAACGTTTTCCGCCAAGCATTTTCTGTGAAATAAACAGGGCCCAAGTACCACCAAGAACTACGACGCCCCCGCTGACTCTCAGGCTAATAATAAGGTGCAGATAACCAGTCCCAACCCGAATCAAGGAAAATTCAACTTACATACAAGGGGCATTGGGAAACGAAGTTCCATGATAGACTAATGGTAATAATTTCTTTCTTAAAAGCTACCATAGTACGTGCATCTTTTTTCACCAGTACGAGAGAGGTAGATCAAAGCCTGGATGGGGTGCTAAGTACTATCCTCAGATCATAATTTACTAACTTGGCAATATGTAAAGAGGTAGGCACACTAAGGAGACACCACGATACACCTAAAGTTATAGTAATCCTGGACAAAAGCAAGTTAATGTCAAAGTTGCATTTACCTCAATTGTACAACCAAATGCACATAACCCTCCAATCACCTCATATAACAATCAATACAACAATAGGAAACTAAAACAAGCATAACCATTAAACCTTCTGGCAGTCATCCTTTCTTCTATTTTCAGTTTTCTTTTTGGGTTACCTCCAAAACAGACAACAAGATTCATTACATATGAACAGAGGCGGAGCCAGCGGCTGGCACCAGTTGGACGGTGCCCACTGCTCCTCCAAAACTATGTTTAACCTACAATGATAAATGTCCGCCTAGAAATTCTAAAAATACTTAAAGGAGATCCTTTTTTAGTTATTTACATGTTAAATACCTAAAACTTTTAGGGATAGTTAAAAGACATGTCCTTTTAGACATTTTAAATGGTAAACTTATACAAATAAACTCAAAAAAAAAAAAAAAAGAAGAAGGCCAAGTTCAAACTCCAAATGAATAAAGACATAAAGTCAACATTAAGATTTAACAATAGAGTTTATAAGGCGACAGAGCACACAGCCTCTGAGCTCTAGTTGCTACACCACATTCTCCGCCTCTACCCTCACCCAATTTCTCCTCTCTCTTTTCTAGCCGGTCCACGTTTGTTGTAAGATCCTATCAGTCCAACCAATTATCTGGTCGCTTAGGGGTAAAAATTGCTTCTTCCGGTTGATATTAACTGGAAGAGGTTTCTCTATTTTGCTTTTGAGATGCCTTGATTCGAGGCTCGATTCGAGCTGAAGTGATGCTTGTTGCCCGCCAACGATGTCACAGTGGCCTACTTATTTGTTTCTTAACACCCAAAGGTCACGGCAACAATTTTCTCGTAAAATCTGTGTTTGATTCTTGTCGAATTCTTTGGACCCTTTTTAGTAATAAGTACAATTTTTTATTTTAATTTAGAGTAGTGGAATTAGGAACATATAATTTCTGATTTTAGGAATTGAAAATTTGAGAATTTTCAATTTCAGATTGAGAATTAGGAAGTTGGTACTTTAGAACTTATACTTTGCATGGTTTAATATATACTTAACCTTTGTGACAATGTTATCATGCTTTTTTGTAGCATCACCATATTAACTTTTGACAACGAAAAAGTGTGGACAAACATAATAGAAAATGAGTTTAAAAATATTCTTATTACTGAAAAAGAATTCACGTGGACAAACATAATCAAAAAAGAATTCACGTGCCCACGCTGCTTAACATTTCTAGCTCCGCCACTGCATATGAAGAACAATAAATTGAGACTTGAAAAGATGTGCAACCCCAAAGAGGCTCCAATATGCTGGTATAACCAGAATTCACCAAACGAGAAGTATAAACACTTGATTGGGAATGTCCATTTCCACACCCCCATGCTCGTGTACACCTCCATGTGTCTCTAAAGGGCTAAAATTGTATCGCGAACGCATACTTTAGCAGCAAATGAAGGTGTGGAAAAGCATTTTGGGGTTCTTAACACACGCACGCGCACACACACATACACATTGATAGATAGATAGATAGATAGGACAATGAACGTACATGGAGCGCGAAGAAGACATCGATTTGCGTGTGGCCTCAGGCCCTCCTCCGCCATTTCCGGAGGCCTTCTTCTTCACCTGCGATGAAGAGCTCGTCAACGACATGCTTCTCCTCGAGGAACCTCCTTGACTTGTCGTCATTATCACCTAACCCCCGTACACCCTACTACAACGCAAATTTCTCCTGCAAAACCCTTCATCAAACACGCAAAGACAAACAACAAGCAATCCTTCAATCAATCAATCGCTTCAATAAAAAGCGAGTAATTATTAACCGACAAAAGCATTGAATTTTACCGGAAGATTGGACCAATTAGAAAAAATTGAGGCTCAAACGTGGCAATAGGGTTGGGATTTTCTGATTGGTGGGAATTCCCCGGGAAAATGTGTGAGGAATTTTCCGGGGAAATGGACCGACCAGAGGAGGAACCCTAGGGAAACGGGAGCGGGGATTGTCCGAGAATTGAAATTGTTCGAAGATTACGAATTGTGGGAACAGAGCACCAATGAGTTTCGTGCACGTCAAACGGATCTCTTGCAGAAAATGGTTCCACTTCACCGGAGGAAAATTGAAGGTAGACCAAATGGGCCGACGGGCCTCCAACAAAACGGGCCGGGGACGGGCCAGTGGGCTGTCAGTCGGGCCAGATGGAGGGGAAATCTGGGCCAGTCCAAGCCCTGGCCCTAGGCCCAATATCTAGGACAGGGCCCGGGCCTTTTTTTTTTTGTATTTTTTTGTTATTCGAGTAAAGGTTTAATTACAGTAATTTCTTGTTATTATTTAAGTAAATTGTAATGTAGTACTATAACTAAGATTCTTGTTATTATGTAAGCAAATTGCTCTCTCTCTCTCTCTCTCTCTCTCTCTCATTTACATCTCTCAGTTTTAAATTTCTTTTTTCATATACATAAGTGTCATTCCTCTAGTGTTCTTTGTTAATCCATATCATTACTTACTAGAAAGAAGGTAGATCAGTTGTGCACTCATGAGTTGCACTATGATTGATTACCCATCTCTATTTTCTTTTTTCATTTTAGTTCGCTATTCAGTCATAACAAAAAAGGGAACACCAAAGGATAGTACAAGTATGAGTCCAAGATTGCCTACCCTTGCTTTTATTCCTCTATTTTATTTATGTTTGGAATCAGGTGCGTAAGAAAAGTGTCAGTGACGTGGATAGAATGAAAATGCATTGCATGCTTGTCTTAAATTTCTTACCCATTCTAAATGATTTTCTATTCTTAGTATACACTGCTTTTAGCGTTCATCTAATTGGGAATTTCTTGTTAAAGTTCATAGGTAAGATACCCAAGGAAATTGGGCCAGAATCGGGCCATTTTAGGGCCGGACCGGGCCCGTTTCTCAAATTATTCGGCCTGGCCCTGGCCCTGAGGGTTAGGGCCAGTCCGGGCCAGCCCGCGGGCCGCCCGACCCTTTTGACATCTCTAATTAAAGGCGTTGAGAAAGGGTAAGTTTCGAATAACCCCCTGAGGTTTGTATTCTTTTGTCACTCAATCCTCCAGGGTTTCAATTGTATCACATTACACCCTAATATTCTAAATTCGTTACAATTAGACCCAAAGTCACAGTTCTGTTAAAATAAAGTGGATGGTCGTTCTAACATGTCCCTCAAGCATAGGGTGGCTCCACCCCTGCCTAAGTCTATGATTTGGCTGAACAATGTCGCGAACTCTCGAGGAGAGTGATGGACAGTTTAAGGTGGTGGTGGGTTACGGTGCTTTCCTCGCCAGTGACGATTAACTAAGCATGAAAAACGTGTTAGAAACAAAAAGACCAGAAATGATTCCATCTATTTCAGATTTAATACATTCTCATTTTTCTTCATTTTACGTTAAAAAAAAAAAAAAAAGGCAAAACCAAACATGTTACCCTAACCAACTTATCAAGGGTAATTAGGCACTCGTTGAAGGGTTTGAAGCCTCATGTATAACTGCAACCATGATTGCAGAATAGAATTTTTTTTATGTTACCCTAATTGCAGGGATCTTCTTAAACTCCTTGTACATCGGCAATTTATAGTCGTTAAGTATTTTAGTAACTTTTTTCGCTAATATTTTTAACAACAATTCCTAGTTGTACTTTTTTCGTCAATAATTAAAAGTCACTAAAAATGTTAATAATAATTTATTATCGATATATGAGGGATCTACAGCTACAACCTAGGGTAGCAGCCGAAAAATTTCCTTACTGAATTCTTTCCTCTTTGAGAAGTCTGCCAAAAAAGGGCAAAAGTGAGAGCCGCTTCCTTTGGACTTTCTATCATTTGGTTGAGTATAGGCTGCGAAAGTAGAGAAAAAGCATTGGTTGTATGGAAGGAGATGCTCAACCTCCTTTACAAGGCACTGGATATGCCAGATTATAATGCATGCAAGTACCGAACCAAACGGAGTTCAATTCTTCGCATCAACATGGTGGACTGGGCACCAATACTGCTAGGCCTGCTTCTGTTTATACTACTCTCGCCGGGGCTTATCTTTCAGATACCAGGGAACACACGCCACGTTGAATTCGGCAGCTTCACCACCAATGGCAAGGCTGTGCTGGTCCACACCCTCATCTTCTTTGTTGTCTTCACCCTCCTCACCCTGGCCATTGGCATACATATCTACACAGGGAAGTAGCTCGGCTGCCAACAATGGCAGCCGTGGTTGTTAATGCGCCTGTCTTTCATGTATTTCTTGTTCCTCTCAAGTTTTGGGTACTTAATTAATTAGTTGTGAATACTGAAAGCAGTATCTCAATTTGATTTAATCCGATTCGGATGCTCTGTATTTGTAAAGGTAACTTAAAGTGTGAGTTTTGTTTTACAAAAACGTTCATGATATCTGGTGATAGACTGTCGTCAATTACGAGTATATTGTAAGCCGTAATTAATTGTTGTAATTAATTGTTGCTATTGGAGATTGTGTGCAACAAATCTTTTTCATTTCCTAAATATTCCCTTGTGTTATGGCTTATTCTTTTTTTTTTTTTTTGGTACATAAGGAAGACTGCAACTTTCTCAAAGCATTAATTAGGAACACCATCGTATTTGTATACGCATAGGATGCTCATCTAATGCGCAATAATAATTTGTTGTTCATCTACGTTAACGAAATTGCAATTGTTGTGAAAATGAAGAAGTTTAAAGATTAAATACGATGAGGCACTCAAGCGAGTATAAAAGATAAAGCCACAAAAATGTATGTTGGATTCGGTTGATATGTACTTTGGTGGTGTTGCTAATTAAGATTTTTATTTTGATCGACTTCTTTTTATCACCGAAAAGACATCAGTGACATTCCTCAATGACAAAATATTGTGGTATCAGTTAAAAAAAAGTGTGAATTAACCTCACCTATAAATGAATGAAGGATTATCAATGCGAGGTCTATTATGAGAAATCTTAGTTTGATCTTGACAACAAGAAAGGAATAAAGTTTGTTCCAACCCCCTTATCAATTACAAAAGATTGTCGCCAAAGCTCGTTGGTGGCATTTTTTATGCTGCCACTAAAACCTCATATCGAGAAATTTTTTGACACTAATTTGGGATTGGAGGAAGTTGCTCCAAACAATTAATTTCAAAAAAATATATAAAAATTCTCATTGTCATTATGCTTGTTGATTTCATTAGCAATAGACAAATTTTCCCTACTTATATGCTATTCAGCATTACCATTCGTTGCAAAAGATAAAATAGCTGTCATAAGAACCCATTTAAATGGGAATACACAAGTGTGTAAAGAGGTAGAATAACCTCTTCCCTTCGGTTTCCTTCAGTGCAATTGGTGTGGGGACCAGGGCACGCGTCTTCATGGGAGCCAAAATCCCAACACTATCTCTATACTATTTATAAAAGTATAAATCTTGTAAATTATTTTATTCTGTTTCTGCCCTTCAGTAATCACTCTAATAACAATCATATTACTAATTTTGTAATCATTTTCGATTTTGCACTCCGTTAATTATTTTAATGACAACCCTACCCTTTCCTAATTAGTTATTTTTTATAATCGTTTAATAAACATTCGTATAATGAACATTAGGCCACACACACACACACACACACACACACACACACACACACACACATATATATATATATATATATATATATATATATATATATATATATATGTGGGTCGTGATCCATTGCTAGCGCTAATACGTTGCTGGTACGATTTGGCAATCCGCGGATGATAATTTACAGTCCGCTACATTATGTAACGAACAGTGAAAAAAATGGTGATCGTGGCGCGCGATTTGGCGGTCCATTCTCGAGGGTGGAGGGTCAGATCACGCTAGCAACTTGGGTTAAGTTGTTAGCACTAGCAATGGATCAGGCCTATATATATATATATATATAAATTGTAAATTATTTATTGACTATTATGTCTTCCGTTAATTATGTCAATTACACTCTTATCCATTCTTTATTACTCTCTTTTAAATTTTAATGAAATTAAAAGAACATTGGGTAATGAATTTATTCTATACATTGCAAATGAAAAGTGTGATGAGAAAGAAAAATTGAACAAAGAAATTCGTTTATTATTCTCTTTTTAATTTGGTTAAAATAAAATAAACATTAGATATTGAACTGATTAATGAGAACTATTTCCTTACATTTTTAAGTTAGTAAACAATTAACCAATTGAAAAACTAAAAAACAAAATAAAGAAACTGAAATACGTGAAAAATCAATTTAAAAAAATGGTGCAAATTTGAACTGAAAATATATTTGGTTATCACAGTTAAAGACCGGGTGTTTTGTATTTCTTATTGATGAAATGCAAAGCACACCTGGTCTTGAAATTACAAATCTTAACCATAAAATCAATTTAACATAGTATAAAAATAAAGACGTAGATTCATTCTTTTAATTTCTCCGTTTGTTTTTATTTTCAGCAGTACCGTTAAACATTTTTTCAATCCAGAAGCCTGCAAAGAATATTTTCAAACATTGAACTAGTTACAATTATAAACATCAAATATACATTTCTTCTAAAACAAGTCACAAAAGAAATAAGAATATCATTTAATTACATTATGTTGATCCTAAAAAAGATAATAATATCACATCAAACATTACTTTCGGCTATATCTACGTGCAACACATGCACTCTGTACTAGCGTGTGTGTGTGTGTGTGCGTGTGTGTGCTTGTGTATGGGAGCTAATCTATTAAGTTGCCAACGCAATCTAGTCATCTACACGTAATATGTGGACGGTTCAGGTCTTTTTTTTTTATATTTTTTTTAAGTACGTTAGCTACATAATTAATGTAGCGGACGTTTCTTTTGACAAAAATACCCTTATACTATCCGCTACATTATGTAGCTGACAAGATCACAGATTTGGACTCACCTTTGGTCTTATTTCTTCTGTTTTATGTCAGAGAAAATTGGATTGAATACCATACTAGCGTCGCCCCCCCCCCCCCCCTTCTCTCTCTTTCTCTTTCTCTCTCCATGTCTCAATCTCGTCAGCCCACATAAGGCAAGTGCACGTGATTGTGGAGTATGAGGACGCCTAGACGCGGCAGCGTGAGGTGATGTAAAAAGTAGCAACGATGGCATCTACGGCGATGGGTGGATTTCGGGACGACGAGATCTTAGATAGATTAGATTTGGATTTGGGTTTGGTTTCGATGTCAAGATCACAGATTTGAATTTGGGCTCAAGATTAGATTTGGATTTGGGTTAGGTTTGGGGTAGCGAAAGTTCGAATGGTGGTGGTTTGGGGAGGCAGATTTCAGATGGTGGTGGCGATGGGTTCAGTGGCGGTGACAAAATGATGGTGCTGCCTAGGCTGACAGTTGTGGTTTCTTGCTTATGGTGGAGGGCGCGGTGGTTCTGCGATGCCCATCGTTCTTTTATTTCATGCAGTCGCCAATTTGGATTTTTATTTGAGTTTGGTTTGATCTCCTCCCAATAACACTTTCTTTGTTGGCTCAGAAACAATAGATTGATGCATTTTGGTTTGTGGAACTCCATTGATATTTTTGGAAGAACACGTAACAAAACAAACTGATAACAAACAGAACACTAATAAGGTTTTTGGCACAGGTTGTGCCTTTACAGAAATAACGTCTGTTACATTAAGTAGTGGACGAATATTGTACCTACATAATATAAGGCCCTTAATTAGGGGTTGAGAGGTATTTTTATCAAAAAATCGTCTGCTATATAAAGTACGGACATACTTAAAAAAGCACAAAAAAAAGATCTAGACCGTCCACAGATCATGGGTGGACGGTCAGATCGCACTTGCAACTTAATTAACCCCATTTGCCAACACGAACAATGGATCAGCTCCTCTTATATATATATATATATATAGCCTCTAGAGTTTTTTAATGGCATTTCTCAAAGTACTTTTAGCGATAGAGAGCTATGCAATGAAGTATTATTAGAAGTTCACTGAAAAACTTTAACAATAAATTCGTGTAGCTGAACTTGTGCTAAAACTTGGTGGCTCTTTCTACGGCACTTTTAACTACATAACTTAGCCACCAAATTTGTGATTCTCGATATTTGTTATGAAAAAGATGTTAGGGTAAAGTGCAAAATGAAAGAAGAAAATCGAAATTATATAGCTTGAGGTGCGTTTAAAGACATTGTCTTTGAGGCGATATTTGCCCCCCAC
This sequence comes from Escallonia herrerae, assembly GCA_033070095.1. Taxonomy (NCBI): domain Eukaryota; kingdom Viridiplantae; phylum Streptophyta; class Magnoliopsida; order Escalloniales; family Escalloniaceae; genus Escallonia; species Escallonia herrerae. The sequence continues at coordinate 105,966 of JAVXUP010002617.1, read as the reverse complement.
TCGTTCCAAAATTGCTAACAAGTTAATGACAATTCACATCCATGATTACTCAAACCAACAATCTGCAGATAGCAATTCTGAAGATTCGTTTCAAAATTACTCTTCGAAATTATGTATTTAACTGAAAGAGAGATGAGATTCTGAAGTTGGAGTGCAAAAAATTAAGTTAATTCTAACTAGCTTTTTATATGTATTTTAACAGTTATTTTTTTACGCACGGTGCCAATACTAATTTATATGTAAGAGGGTAGAATTAGTTAGTTTGGTATTTATTGACAAATAAGTTTGGCCCATCCAAGACCGCCAAGGCCTCTTCAAGGAGGCTCATGATTTCTCACAGTTCGATTGTAATATTTGTAATCTAATTCTTATTTTACGTCAAACATATCTTTGATTATTACACCAAGGAAGAATGATCATCATAATTCATGTTCAGATTCATTGCTGATTCGATTATTATTAGACACGCACACTTATATATAATAATGTGTGTATACAATAATACTGGGCCAAAAAAGGGCCTGTGTGTAGGGCCCAAAAAAGGGCCAGAAATAGGGCCAACCTTAGGGCCAAAAGGGGGCAATTTTTCTGGCCAAAAGAGGGTCGGGCCGGGCCGGGCCCAGGCATGTTTCTCCAAAAATTCAGCCTGGCCCTGGCCCAAGCCCTAAGGATTAGGGCCAGTCCGGGCCCAAAAAAGGGTCGGCCCGGGCCAAAAAGGGGCTGGCCTGAGGCCGGGCCAGGGGGCTGCCAAACGAGCCAGGCCAGAATCTGGGGATATCTGGGCCCAGTCCAAGCCGAGGCCCAACATTTAGGGCTAGGCCCAAATTTTTTATTTTTATGCATTTTCTTGTTATTCAAGGTAAAGGCTTTAATTACGGTAATTTGTTGTTATTATTTAAGCAAATTGTACTCTAGGCATGTCAAATATTCACAATTTAACGAACCTAATCTTTATCCTTTTACTTCATTATAAATCATATACATTGAAAATAAATGTGTTTATAGGCACTCCTCCTTTAGAATCTTATATATGAACTAACAGCCACCCTTTCATAAAGGGACATAACCATTGAAAGCACTATTTCAGAAATAACTGTTATTTTTTCTGCCTTTCTAGAATTAAGTGTGCTAAGTGTGCCCACTTGCGCTCACACGTGCGGGCGCGGGGATGCTGTGCACCGCGCAATAGCATTCTCAATCTTTCCTCCAAACATCTCAAAACAATTCAAATGTATATACTATGTGTTTGCTTATAAGGAGAGAGAAAGTTTTTTCCCCTCCGATGTGAATGCCATTTTATGAAACCGTGTGCTATTTAACTTACAATACATACAAACACTAATAATCTACCACCAAAAAGAGACACTAAAAATTGTTGCTATTTAACTCGACAAGTTTTTTGTTGCAACAATTATCAAATGTGTGTTTTATGCTATTTGTTTCTAATCTTGTTAAAACTTTTCTCCAATATGTCATGCTTGCTTTTATGAATTAAGTTTGAGTAATACATCATGCATGCTTTGATAAAGTAGAAAGCTTAAGTTAATCCATAAAGTACATTCTTGTCATGTCATTATAGTAACCTTTTTTTTTTAACCTAGCCTTGAGGGTGATGCTACTTACACACCCCATGTTACTATTTACACATCCTTTAGCGACATATATTAGTTGTTAATATTATTTGTAAGATTGTATGTAGTCAAGGAGTTATATTATTATTTTTCCTAATCTAGAATATTCTTTAGGGTTTCCTAGTCTTTGTAGGATACTACATACATGCCTATATAAAGGCTCTTTGTACATATTATGTGATATACAAGAATAATATCCTCTCTTCTAACATGGTACCAGAGACGTGATGATCCGACCAACTATCTGCCGCCCAAGCCACCTCCCACAGTTACTGTTCATCAACCCTCTTCCGCTCCAGTTCCCCCCATTCTTATTACTTATGTCGAATTCCTTTAGCTCAAACCCTAATCTAACACCACTATAAGACTTCTTTTTCTTCACCAATCAAAACGCCGCCAACTATGCGAACCAGATTCATCGTCACGCACCTCCATAAGCCACGTCAAGTTTCTGCCTCAAATTCACGCGCCACTAGTGATCCACATGCTTCCAGCGCTTGCACTCGCTTATGCGCCGGGACCTCCAGAAACTTTCTGGGCTGACCCGCGGCCTACCTGCTTGACCAGTATTCGAACCCAGGGCCCGCCCGCCAGACCCAATGTCTAACCTTGCCTTCTAGCATGTTTGATTTTTTCGGTTCATTTAGACCGATTTATTTTATTTTGATCGATTCACTTGATTTTGACCCGGTTTTCTCAGGTCCCAGACCAGTTCTCACCATTTTTTATCGTTCTGAACTCATTCCTGCCATCCGTTGGCTCAAATTCCATTCATTTCTTTTATTTTTTAAGCCTCTTATTCGGTTCCTCTATTATCTCTTACTACATCTCTTTGTTTGGTGACTGCAATGGATCCTGTTCAGCCTATTTCTATCATTCTTGATGGTTCTAATTATATTTTGTGGGCCCAAGCTATGTGTAGCTTCATCAAAGGTAAGAAATTGTGGTGTTACCTTACTGGCGATATTACTATACCCGTCGAAACTATAAGTGAACCTCAACTAAAATTCGATGAAAGACTTGACGATTGGGAGAGCAAAAATCATTAGATAATCAGCTGGTTCCATAATACCTTTGTTCCATCTATCTATCAACAGTTTGGCCGCTATAATACTGCCAAAGAAATTTGGGACCTTTTGGCTCAGCGATACACTACTGCAGATTTTACTCATCAGTATCAGCTTCATGATTCCCTTCACCGGATGAAACAAGAGCCTGGTCAGTTTATCAATAGCTTTTTTTCTCAAATGCAAGGGATTTGGGATCAATTGTAACCTTTAGAACCATCATGGACTTGTTCTGAGGATTCAACTCATTTTATTATTTACCGTGACCACCTTCGCCTTATCCAGTTTCTTATGTGATGCTTATGAATCTGTCTGAAGCTCCCTTCTGCATCGGAGTCCATTACTTACCCTAGACAATACAGTTACTGAACTTTTTTTTTAAGAAACTCGTTGAGGCCTTCTGTAGACCTGTCATCCTGATATTGTTCTTGCTGCTCCTTTTCAACCTTTACATATCTCTTCACCCTCATTAGCTTCGCGACGTTCATCATCTTCTTCCTTTTCGCAGGAATGCCAGTATTGCCATGAGTTAAGGCATAAGACTCTTGATTGCCCTATACGCCCTTGCAGACTATGTCGTAAGATTGGCTCTGGTCACTTCCCACAAGACTGTGCTCATAACCTTGAAAAATGGTCCAAGAACACCAGCTCAACTAGTGCTCCATCAAAACCAGGGATTCAGCATATGTTCAAGCCTCCTTCCCACTCTACTGCTGCTACTAATGATGATGTGAAGAATTCCTCGTCTTCTGCTCTTTCAGTTAATGATGTTGTTGAAATAGTAAAGCAAATCATGTCTAATTCTGGTACTCCGTCTTCGTCTGCTCTTTTAGTTACTTCAGTTAACTTCTTTTGATATTTGGATTCTGGGTGCTGTAATCATATGACATATGATCCTTTTTCTTTTGTCTCTAAGCAATATATGTCCCATTATCCACTTATTCATACTACCGATGGTTCTCATATGCCTGTTAATCATGTCAGTCATGTCTCTATATCTACCTTATCTCTTCCTGATACTTTATCCACGCTCTTAAGTTAAACCTTATATCTGTTGGTCAACTTTGTGATCTTGATTTTGACTTACACTTTTCTCGTACTGGTTGTCGTGTGTACGATCCAGAGACGGGCCAAACTATTGAGATCGGCCATAAAGTTGGACGATCATTTGAGCTCAACAATTTATCCATCCCTCATTGTCCTACCATTCTGCCTCAATCTGCTGCCTCTGTTGCTTTACAAAATTCTCTTGAGTTGTGGCATTCTCGTTTAGGTCATGTTTCATTTTCTCGGCTACATCCTCTAGTATCTAGTGGTTTGTTAGGTGCCGTTAGTTCTAAAAATTTTGATTGTTTACCATGTCAGCTTGCTAAAAAAATTGCACTTCCATATCATTTAAGTACTTCAGTTTCTTCTGCTCCATTTGATCTCGTTTACTCTGATATTTGGGGGCCTTCTCCAAACACTACTATGGGAGGATCCAAATATTTTGTTATTTTTATTGATGATTATTCTTGCTTTACATGGTCATATTTGATGCGAACTCGGTCTGAATTATCTTAAATATATCACACTTTTGTTACCATGGTCAAAACTCAGTTTTCTCGCAATATTAAGCTTTTTCGTACTGATAATGCCATGGAATACAAATCAGAAGAGTTTCTCCGGCTTCTTCAAAAGGATGGAACCATTAGTCATAGATCGTGTCCCAGTACTTCTCAACATAATGGGCATGGTGAACGCAAACATCGACATATTCTAGACACTATTTGTGCTTTGCTTATTTTTGCCTCGTGTCCTGAAAATTTTTGGGGGAAGCTGCTCTTACGGCTGTCTATACCATCAATCGTGTTCCATCTCCCATAATTGGTGATCAGACTCCCAATGAACGTTTATATGGGTCTTCTCCCGATTATAGTATGCTTAAAGTCTTTGGTTGTGCTTGTTTCATTCTTCTCCAACCCTACGAGCCTACAAAATTAGAACCTCGTGCACGTCTCTACTGTTTCATAGGGTATTGTATTGAACATAAGGGGTATTGGTGTTAGGATCTCGTCTCTAATCGTTTACGTATTTCTCATTATGTTGTTTTCTGGGAACATAAGATGTTCTCCTTTATCTTTTCTTTTCATTTACCTCCTTCATCTAGTGTTCCATTTTTTTACCAATTCATTTGTTCTGCTATTTTATGACTCTGATGAAACCCACGTACCACTGTTTGATGACTTTACGGCCCCTCCTGAGATGTCTGCTTATCCTGCTGATCTGTTACACCTGATTAAGGTCACCATCTGTCTATAAGGTTACTGAATCTACACATTCCCTTCATGATCGTCCACAACGAGCACGAAAACCTCCAGCATATCTTTAGGACTTTCATTGTTTTTTTTGCTATTATTTCTTTACATGATCCTCAGTCTTATCGCGAGGCTAATTCCGATCCTGCTTGGCAACAAGGTGCACGATGAGTTACAGGCAATGGCTAAAACCCATACTTGGGATCTAGTTGATCTTTCTCCTGGAAAAATAGTTGTTGGATAGAAATAGGTCTATAAAATTAAGACTCGCTCTGATGGATCCATTGAGCATCATAAGGTTCGTTTGGTAGCAAAGGGTTTCACACAAGAATATGGTATTGACTACGAAGAAACATTTGCTCATGTAGCTCGCCTTACCTCTGTTTGTAGTTTAGTCGCAGTTGTTGTTGCTGTTGTTCGCAAGTGGCCTTTATTTCAGATGGATGTCAAGAATGTCTTTCTTAATGGTGATCTCATTGAGGAAGTCTATATACAGCCTCCTCCAGGATACTCTCATCCTCCGAACAAAGTTTGTCAGCTTCGCCCTGCAATATATGGTCTCAAACAAGCCCCTCATGCCTGGTTTGCCAAGTTCAGTACTACTTTGCAGTAATTTGGTTTTGCATCAAGTGCATATGATTCAGCACTCTTTATTCAGAAATCTACCCAGGGTATCATACTTGTGCTCCTCTATATGGATGATATGATTATCACAAGCAGTGATCCTGATGGCATTTCTATCCTCAACAAGATCTTAATAACCACTTTGAGATGAAAGATCCTGGTACACTCATTTACTTTCTTGAACTTGAAGTTTCCACTGCCTCTGACGGATACTATCTTTCTCAAGCTAAATATGCTTCTGATATTTTTTCTCGTGCTGGTTTGACTAATAGCAAACCCGCCTCTACTCCTCTTGAGTCTAATGTAAGGTCTACTCCTCTTGATGGTACACCTTTTCGTGATCCTACTTTATATCGTGCATTGGTTGGCAGTCTTGTGTACTTGACCGTCACTCACCCTGATATTGCATATGATGTGCACTTGGTTAGCCAATTTCTCTCTGCTCCATGTATGACTCATTTTGCTGTTGTCCTTCATATTCTTCGATACATCAAGGGTACCTTATTTCATGGCTTACATTTTTTTTTTATCCCATTCCTCTCTTGAGCTACATGCATATTCTGATGCTGATTGGGCTGGGGATCCTACCGATCGACGTCCTACTACTGGTTTTTGCTTCTTTCTTGGTACCTCTCTTATTTCCTAGAGAAGTACGAAACAGACCCTTACAACATGTTCTAGTACGGAAGCTGAATATCGAGCACTGGCTGATACAACCCAGAAACTTTTATGGTTGCGTTGGCTATTTGAGGACATGAGAGTTACACATTCTATTGTTAAACCTTTATATTGTGATAATCGAAGTGCCACTGAGATTGGTCACAATGATGTATTTCATGAGCGCACCAAACACATTGAGATTGATTGCCATTGAGATTGCTCACAATAATGTGTTTCATGAGCGCACCAAGCACATTGAGAATGATTGCCATTGAGATTGTTCACAATGATGTGTTTCATGAGCGCACCAAACACATTGAGATTGATTGTCATTTTTATGCGTCAGCATGTTGTTCGTGACACTGTTTGCTTACATTCGGTCACTTCTCTCAATCAAACGGTAGACATTTTCACCAAATCACATCCTCTAGGGCGACTTCAAGAGTTAGTTTCCAAACTCCAGCTGGCTCGTTCTCTCCCACCTTGAGTTTAAGGGAGGGGGGGGTTAATATTCTTTGTAAGATTGTATGTAATCAAAGAGTTATATTGTTATTTTTCATAAGCTAAAATATTTTTTAGGACTTCCTAGTCCTTGTAGGATACTACATTCATGCCTATATAAAGACTCTTTGTACATATTATGTGATATACAAGAATAATATCTTCTCTTCTAATAAGTTTTATGACAAATAAATTTGAAAAAGTGTGTAAATAGCCTAATAAAAAATTAGTGAACTTCCATGCTTTATAGTTATGCCTTATATAAATCACAAAATTAATGTGACAATGTTCATAATATTCAAAATAAATTAACGGGTGCAATGCTTTTTGTAAAAATAATAATTTCAACCAATATTCACAATAAATTAATGAGTACAATGCTTTTTGTAGGAATAATAATAGTAAGAATATGATGGCAATATCAAGAGACATCACGTGAATGGAGGCAAAAAATGTCAGTTGCAGTTGCCCAAGAAGATCAGAGCCGTCCACACTGACACACATTTCACCATAACTATGCGTCGGTCTCTTTGCTGATACCAGGAATATTGTGATAACTCGACTCTCTGTGTTCCTCTCTCTTTGTGGGATAATATAACTGAGGGCTAACAAGTGAAGGGGACGAGTGATCTGATGGCGGACTGGGGTCCGGTGTTGGTGACGGTGGTGCTGTTCGTGGTGCTGACGCTGGGGCTGCTCTTCCAGTTGCCCGGCCGGAACAGGGTGGTGGAGTTCGGCAACATGCAGACCAGTGGTGCATCCATCCTGGTGCACGCCGTCATCTTCTTTGGACTGGTCACCATCTTCCTCATTGCCATTGGTGTCCATGTCTACGCTGGCTAGCTACTCTCTTCTCTTTTCTGTGCCCATTTTCTTCAGCTCAGTTGTTCTGCTTCTAACTTGCAAGGGTGTTCACATGTGTATTTCGGTTTCCTTGTTTTATGTGGTTATCTTCGTTGTTTCGTTTGTGTGTTTCTACATTTTCTCAAACCAAAAGTGATCAGAATAGTCTGGATTAGGTTATAGGAATCTTCACTGCTATTTAGGTTATAAGAATCTTCTTATAACTCCTCATATAGCATAATTAATGGTTGTTAAATATTTTTAATCACTTTTTTGTTAATAATTTCAGCAATAACTTTTAACAGCGTTACTAAATAAAAGTCATTAGAAACATGTAACGACCATTAATTGTCTCTATTTGGAAGAAGATTCCTTAAATCTAGATAGCAACTAAGATTTTTTGGGATTATAATATCAAAATGCAAGTGAAACTAGTTTCTGAAACGTTACAATTTTCAGAGAATTTATAACCAAATAGATATAGTTGCTCTTGAATGCTCAATAAATACGGTACAAAAGTAAGTGGAGTTTCTTCGGCGGATCCATAGGGTTAATTGGTCGCATAGATTGTTCTCGCTCTGTCTCGAGCATACTTTATTTTGTCCTTAATTTTTCAATGTCAAGTAAATATAGTGCGAGCTCAAAATAAAGCAAATAACTGATAGACGTTTGGGGTGAAGTTGGTTTCATTTTATATATTCAAATGTGTCAAATTTAAATGTAACTGTAATAAACATGGTGTGATACAACCAACGGATAAAGTGAGAGGATAATAATAATAATAATAATAATAATTCCTTGAGCTCCTATTATTCATAAATCTCTCCATCTTATCAGGTCTCACCCATCAATTATCGATTACCAGGTAAAATCTGTTTGCATTACACTCGAGATTTTCTCATATGCCTACAAATAACGTTACGTTACCCCCCAACAGTTGTGTTACAAAGAGCAGCATGTTCAGAGAAGAAAGTTACTAATCCAGCATTTGAAGTAGCTTTGTCCAACTATCTATTTTAATTCTCAACTCAAGAGAACTATGATTAAGATATTTATTGAATGTTTTGTCAGTATTAGCGATAATTTATGTGAGTTTTGTGACAATTATTATTTTCCAATGACCAGTGTTGGAGCAATTCTCCGTACTAATTTTACAAAAGTCTAATCCAGCCTTGCAGTTGCAGTTGCAGTTGCAGTTGCAGTTGCAGGTGGACGTGGATATTGTTTTGTGTGCATATGACCTGTCCGAAGTGTGACCTAACTTACACTATAATTTGGGCTGTGATCCACCATTTAATCAAATCAAAAGGAACCTTGGACTGTGATTCCTGCTTTTTAACTCCAAACCTTGTCGTTGGTAAAGGAGTATAGGTCGAAAAAGTCCTAATGCATTTTTTGCACCCAATAATGTGAATTTAGTCAAACCTTTATCTCTCCTCTTCATCTTCAAGAGACTGCCACCATAGCACCACTACTACCGATTTTTATCCATTTCCCTATTTTTTCTCGTGACAACAACCACAACGACCTAACACCCCCAATGTCTACCAATCTAATATCATCAACGACACTGCCGCTGCACCGCTGCACCACCCCTGCCATCACTCAACCCATCAATTGCACAACCCACGTCATTCTCTCCCCTCTGCCAAATCTGCCTACAACTCACCACTTGGCGCCACTAGCAACACTAGAAAACACCATCACTTGCAACACCACCAAACCCTACCTCAAAAACTAGTAAACAATAACTTGCACCTGGTAAGAGATAGCTTAAATCATCACAATCGCCGCCTACCATTGGTACGATCACGGCCACCACCATTTCTACAATTGGCTTGACCCACCATCTCCATTACCGCCCACCTCTACCTTTGCCGATCGGCACCACCATCACCTCGGTGCCACCATCAATTCTCCATTCCCGTGTAATCTTCCATATACTTTTTTAGACGAAGACATTAAAGTATTCAAAATGACAAAAGGACATGGGCAATTTAGGAACGTTGCCCATAAAATGTAACCCTATCATCAAGATTGACCAATCTTAACACCACATTTAACTATCACCACCCATAACCACCTCCGCTAACACATCACCCCTACCCAACACATCAGTCCCTATGACCACCACCGCCATATCCATCACCACCCATGATCACCCTATCAAAACCATCACAACTATGACCACCCCTACCAAGCTCATTTCAATCCAGAGATATTGTTACAATGGAGGTAGTGACCTGAAAACTAATTTTTGTGAGGGTATCCCATTAGTTATTAGAAAGAAGGTCACAACTTAATCCAAATATATAAGTTATCTTGTTCCACATTGATTATTTAGAGAAAAGTCATCTTTGAGCTCTAAGTGATCTTGTATTAATTTGTGTCAAGAAAAAAAACCACAAAAAGAGTGAGGGTTAGATATATTTTGGTTATAACACTCTTGAATAGTAAAATTAAAATTTAGTTATACTCCAAACAATGTAACTATATTTGGTGAACCTCATAACTCTTATATTGTGCGTTTAATTTATTTTTTTTAAAATTTTTTGTTTATTTGTTCTTTAATATATTGCTTCGAAGTTACTAAACCTTCACCGCCCTACTAAACCAATCACCACACCTGCCACATTAATCATCATGACACCTCCACTGCTCGACGACGATGCTGACAGAGGATGACCCCGTACTTGGCACCCTTACAGAAAATTGTTGGTGGCAGTAACCACGGAAGAGTAGGTGGGGAAGACAATCGCCATTACCACAACCCAATTGCCACTGCCACTAAAAACCCCCACCACAAATCCAACACAAATACCACCAAAATCACATATTCCCACCACAGTGATCATCATTGAAATCACCCGCACTGTAAACCCAACACCATCTTTGAAACCACCGTCAACCTCCCACCTACATCATTTCTCCACATCCCTCTCTAAGTCCATCTCAACCCCCTCCCCCCCAAAAAAAAAATCCAACTCCTTTTGTGAATCTCGTTGCCGCCGATAGCTATCACCACCATGAATACATCAAGACCCCACCGCCAAACCACCAACGTTGCCATCAATTTTAAACCCCCCCCCCCCCCCCTCCCCCCAATCCAACCGATGAACCAAACCCGTGACACCCGACCAACCACTGACACCACCCAATCGCCATTTCCATGTTGCCACCATAAACGCACCATTATCCACAATCGACCACCACCCACAGCCAACTTCCACCATGTCATGATACCCATCAATTCACAAATCAACATTTAAATCTATAATTTTACAAATCTGTAGATCTGTGAAATTATGGAGGCGGCGGCGTTAACGAGGGGTCATTAGCCATCTGCTAAACCACACATCTCGCGGTTCGGAGGGGGAGAGAGAGAGAGCCACAGTTCTTTGGTGTCGGTGTTGGTACTAGGGATAGGTGCAGTCGTGGTGGTGATGGTTGGTGGTGGAGTTAAGGCGTTATGGGTGATGGCTGATGGTGGTGGTGGCGCTGAAGAAGAAGTGAAGGAAGTGGTCGAGTGGTGTTTGGTTAGGAAATGTTTTTGTTTATGAGTGATATTCCGTTGTTACCCCCCTGTCCATTAATCATTTTGTTTAGGCACAAAAAAAGACTTGATGAGTTACAAAAAAAATACAGACTCAAAGGGCATACAGAAAATTACTCCAAAAAAAGAAAAAGAAAAATTGTTTACCAAGAAATTGTAGCCAAGCCTCCGCAATTGACCGAGGCCAGAGATCCATGAGAGCGTGCTTGCTCTTAAACTTGTTATCTTATCTTAGAAGCCTGGGCCTGTTTTTCCATTGAAAGATTATAAGGCTTCAATTTCCCTAATCATTTACGTACTATCACCAACTTAACGAGTTCATATCTTGTTTAACGACTTTTAATCTGAGAACATCATTCGAGCACTTCTTTTTTATTAATATAAATTGTCCAAAACCTCTTTGTACTGTGTAAAAGTAGATCAAAGGGCTAAGGAAGAGTATCACTTCTGGGTGTGACTCTGATTTTTGGGTCTGTAGTAACTAATCATATATGATTAATCTTTTTTTCACATGCCTTATCACCCTCAATTTCTATTTATTTCCATTTTTTTTTATTTCCTTACGTTAGTTCTGATGCTTTTATGGAAATTAATTCTCAGATATCCACTGCTTTGGCTTTTTTTTTTGCTAAAGAAAAAAAGGATTGATAATACTTTTCAAATTTCACTTTAGGTCTTGTATGCTTCAAAAGAGGATTAATAATTGTTTCCAATTGTCGCAAAAGGCAAAATTGCCACTAATAAGACTAGTCCAGTCAATACCCTTTTTGTAATCTGCTAACTCATTATTAAAAGCTTTGCTCCAGACTAATGGCAATTTTTTTAACAAAAAGAAAAAAAGAGTAATGATATTTTTCTTTTATTTTTGGAAGCTGGCAGTAGACCTGGTAAAATGTTAACCGTACCCGTTACTCGGACCGTACCCGGTCCAAAATGCCGGGTACGGGTAGCCATTTTCACTACCCGCTGAAATTGGACCCGGACCCAAACCGACCCGTAAAAGCTGGGTAAATTCGGGTCGGTTATCGGGTACCCGGGTTACCCGGTTATATGCCTATATATAATATGTCTAGGGTTTGTTTCTCTCATTTTCTCCCCCACTCGCTTCTGCCGCCCCTCCCCTAAAGTCTCCCTCACAGATCCCTCTCACAGGTCCCCTCTCTCAACTCTCGCTCTCTCTCACAGATCTGCCAAACTCACGACCACCCTACTCCACCCACGGCACCACGTCGGTCACCCACTAGATCTACCGCATCTCGCTGCCACCGGTTGGTCACTTAGTCTCCCCGTCGCCACCAATCGGTCACACCTGTGGCCCCGTTGCCAACGATCGGTCACCACCGTGGCCCCACAACACCGATCTGTCACCATCGATCGGTCGCCACCGTCGCTGATACTCCGTGGCCACCAATCAGTCACCCCGTGGCCCTGTGGCCACCAATCGGTCACCACCGTGGTCCCGCAACACGGATCCGTCACCACTGAGGCCCCGTCACCACCGATATGTCGCCACTGTCGTTGACCGTCACTCCGTCGCCTTGCGGTTGTTGGGTAGACTTTCAGTCAGTGGATATTGATGGACGATGATTGTCGTGTGTTCTCGATCTGCAGATTGTTCAGATTGTTTTTTTTTTCCAGATGGATGGATGTTGAGATTGTTTTTTCTTCAACAGAAAGATGTTATTTTTGTGAAATGAATTTTGATAGATAAACAATGAATTATTTGACTTTTGGAGGTTAAAATATGTCTAATTAGAATGTAATTAGATTATGTTTAATTTAAAAAATAATTAATTAAAAATTAATGATTTACCCGCGGGTAATACCCTACCCGCCAAGGTAGGGTACGGATCCCAGATATTCGTACCCGGAAAAACCCGGGTATAAATTACCCGACCCGGTTTTACCCAGATCCGTCAGGGTATTACCCGTACCTGCGCGGGTTGACCCGTTTGCCAGGTCTAGCTGGCAGGAATTACCAGTTTGTAGTAAAGCAAAAACAATTTCTACAAACAATTTTCTTAAAGGTGACTTTGTCCGTAGCCCCCATATTTTCTACAAACAATTTCTTAATTTTTTCACCATAACAATATGGGGCATTAAATGTGGATTTGGATCCTCTAGTATACATAATACAATAAGAAATTCCATATGTGGCGTTCTTATATTTTTCTGGTTCCCGTCCGATTAAAAATTCCAAGGTAGACGTTTGCGACATGTTTCGCATTATTTAAGAAGAAGAAATCTTCTATTGTGAGTGTTGAAAATAATGCAATCATTATATGAGCAAATCACGGATTCCAAGTGACATTAGAACTAATGTGCCCGTTCAATATATTACTCTCTTTTTAGAATTATGTTTACGTATTTCTAAGTAGGTGGATGGAACATGTTTTACATCATTTGAAACTAGAAATTTTCTTGACAATTTGAGCCATCAAATAGTGCAATTACTTAATAATGAAATTTTAACTATAAGTAACTTAAGGCAAATGTAAGGATTGGACCCACAATAATAATAAGACTATAATTAATTGTTCTTTAAACTCATTTTATGGTAATGCATATCAAGGGAGGTTTTGACAAGTGTCACACCATTATTCTAAAAGCTTAGAAAAACTAAGGACTAGACAACTTCAGTCAAAAAGCAATGATACCACCGAGCGCGTCAGTCAGCGGGTAAGGGATTGTTCTAACTTAACCAGAGGTTTCGATTTCGAGCCTTACGAATGCAACTGCGTTAAAACTTGGTAGGAAGAGTTTTGCAGCCCATGTGGTTCTACCCGACTCGGAAGTGTGAAAAACCTAATCACACTATTGTCATTCAAAAAGGCAACGATAGATTCATGAACTTTCCTTTGGGTACCCAGGAGGTTTTGATAATTGCTTTCATTGCAAAGCAAAGTTTCTTTGAGAATTCTCGAAAGACTTAGTAGGTGTTCTCTGTATTCTCAATTGTTTTGAGTTGAATGAGAAATTATTTGCTAATATCCCACATCTACCTTCAAAATTCGGTTTTAATATTTCATATGTAAAAGTTTTAAATTAGTAAATAACATTTATTTTGGAACCAAATAAGTCCAATGGCTACCACGAGCTAACAGTTGTTTAAAATTCAAAGGGAAAACTGTCAATACTAAAAAATATCTATGATCACTTCTTTTTCCACTCAATCTCACCATTAAACATTTTCACTCATTGTCACCTTTCTGCTCCACCAGAACCCCATTACCACCATAACGCAGCCTCTCCATCTCTGCAATATATAACCACAATCAACCTCCCCGCAATCTGATATATCAGATCAAATCTTAAATAGCTGTGACACTTCTATAGATATGCCACACACACACACGTGCACACATACACGCACACGAAACGATCGTCGCACCAATCGAAACAAAATCCAAAACACCAAACAACAAAAGCATACAAAATTTGAATATGGACAACCTTGATTGAAACCAATGGGTGGGTGGGCGATACAAAATCTTGGTTGAAATCAATGCGGATAATCCAATACAGAATCTCGATGATTTTCAGTGGTGGTGGCCGGCTTTTTGGGCAATTGGTGAAGGACATGTATATTGTTGGGTGGGTATGACTGTGGAGGAGTAGTAGTTGGGTCGGTAATAGTGGTAGTGAAGGAGCTACGGTGGCAAGGGAGTGGTGGTTGGATTTGTGATGGTAGTGGTGCTGGGTAAGGTGAGGGTGGTTGTGATGGCCCCGACCTGTGATGGTGGTGGTGGGGTGTAGCTGCGAGGAGTGGTGGGTGTTGCCAGGGGCAGAACTACATATGTACGAGGGGGGGCTATAGCCCCCCCCCCCCCCCCCTCAGATTTTGAATTTTTTTTTATATATATAGTGGATTTGGAGATGAATCTTGAAGAACATTTGAACGGAGAGGATGCCGGATTCCAAATCTGATATGATGTTTTTGATGGCTCTGGTGTAGGATCGAAAGTTGTCTTTACTCCGCCGTCAATATGTAATGTGTGCGTGCTTGTATGCGAGGGTGAGAGATGGTGAGAAGTCTCTGTGTGACGCGAGAGAGAGGTGGGTGTGGCGAGAGAGAGAAAGAGACAGAAAGGTGGAGAGGGGCGGCAGTTTGAGAAAAATCTAAGTTGGGGTTTTCTTATTAAGGTTTTTAAATGGATAAACGATTAGGTGATGGATTTGGGCTTTATTATATATATCACATTGGCTGTGTTTAAATGGGCTTGAAGTTAGTTTTGGGCTAATTGATTCTATGGCCTATAAGTTTAAACTTTAATATATATCATTTATGTAAATGGTATATTTAAAATATATTATAATTAATTTATTATTGAAACGAGTTGTTCGCGAACACATTTGCGAATATTTTAGAGTGTTCATGTTCGACTCATTTAATAAACGAGCTCTAAAAACTTGTTCATGTTCTATTCGTATATTATTCGAATGAACACGAACGAGTTTTAAGGAGAACGAACCACGAGTCGTTCGTGAACATCTCGGTTCATTTACAGTCTTAGTCACCACGGCACCGCCCACGGCCACCGGTCAGTGTCAAGGTCTCAACGTCTGCCCCTGCTCTCACGGAGTCACGGACGGCCTCACGGTGGAGGAAGTGGTCGTCTCACGTTTGTCGAAGCGCTGATTTCGAAGCGCGAAGGCCTTCCTCAGTCCCCACCCCAACTCCGGCCAGATCTAGCTTAGATCTACGAGTCAGCGGACGAACCGAGGAAGTGACGAACCTCACCGGTCGGCAGTCACGGTGCCTGAAATAGTGAAATTCAAGCAGATTTGACTTCTGAGCATCAGTCACCGGTGGTCACAGTGAAGAACCCACTGCCAGCGACGTTGCGACAACGACACTGTTCTGATTTCTAAGGACCGAGGTTAGTGTGCATTTTGAACAATTTCTTTTGCTATTGAGAATTGATTATTTGATTGATAATTTTAGGTTGTTAGTTGTAAATTTAATAATTTAGATTATTAATTAATGCTTTATGGCTGTTAATCGTGCATTCAACACTTGAGATTTGAGATTGTTGATGGAGGATGGGATCCAATTTTTGGCGCCTCATCGAGTAGTTATTTAGTGCTTTTGTTTGTAAACACTGAAATGTGTATTTTGTATTCTCTTCTTTTTTTGTTGTAAAGAGTTTTTAGTGGCTCTCATGAAACTTAATAAGACCTTTTAGATACTTTTTAATATGTTTTGTGTATTATCGAAAAGTGCACTTTGTTTTTGTGTGCTATTTTACTTATAAAATATTTATCTCCTTCGATATATTTTTAGCCCCCCTGGAATGAAATCCTGGTTCCATCACTGGGTGTTGCGTTTCATCTTCAATTTTGCATTCCATGCCGTCATATTAGGATTACAAGGCCCAATCAACTGAGAAAAGTTTGGCCCACGTCCCGTTAGCTGTCGGGCAAATTTTTATTCAGATACAAGTATTTAGGTACTGATTTGGTGCAATTAAAATATGGAGAAGTAAGAGTGTGTTTGGAACCATGGAATTGATGGGATTTCATTTCAAATTCTCAAATTTTGTTGTTTGGAATGTTAAAAAAAGGAATTGGAATCGAATTTTATGGGATCTGACTGGATTTGTTTCTATAGTGTGAAATCTGATAAAAAATGGTCAGATTTCATGAGATTTCGATTTACTTGAATTAAAAGTAATTATTTACCTATCTTACTAATTTTTTAGGATCTCTCCAACAATAAACCCACCACCACCATATTCATTGTCGCTACCGTCACACCACTTTTACTACCACCAAAGACACCACTACTGCCACTACCACCGGCACCATTACTGTCGCCGCCACCAGCGTCGTCACCACCACCACCATCGCCACCGCCACAACCACCGCTAACACTACCGCCACCACCACCACCACAACCAACACTATAATCACCACCACTGCACTGCATCCTTCAACACCACCGCCACCACTACCGCCACCGTCAACACCACTAGTACTGCCACAATTACCACTGTCGCTGCCACTACTGCCACCACTGCCACCACCACCACACTGCCACCACGACCTCTACTGCATCCCCCACCACTACAACCATCACTACCATCATCATTGCCAGTACTGCCACAATTACCACCATCGCCACCACCATTACCGCCGCCACCACTTGCACTGCTAGTACTACCACAACTATCACCGTCGCCACCACTGCAGCCACCACTATTGCCGCCACCGTCACCACTGCCACCACCACCACCACTGTCGTAGCCACAGCCACCGTCACCATTGCCACCAATAATGCCGCCACCACCATAGTTGCCATCATTACTGCCACTACCACTATCATCACCATCACCACTATTGTCACCACCGTCGCCACCACCACTACTGCCACCATCACTACTGTCGCTGCAGCCAGCATCATCACCGCCGCCACCAGCACCATCACCGCCCCCACCACCACTACTGCCACCACCGCTACCAACATCACTATTGCCACTACAGTCACCACCATTATTGCTACCACTGCCACCACTACTGCTACCGACATCACTATTGGAGTTAGTTGACGACCACCAGTTACACCTCAATACCACCACTACCATCATTACCATCATTTGACCACCCCACCGCTTTCATTGTCGATGTTGCTAACCCGTGCAGTGCCGCCACCATCACCGCCACCACCACCACCACCACCATGTGGTAATACTAGTACACTTGAAATCACTTATCGTAATTTATTTTTCATTGTAAGTCAATGATATAATTGTCTAAAAATTTATTATCTTTCCATTTCCTCTATTCTCCAAACACAAAATTGAAATTCCGTGATTTGAATTCCCTTTTGTTCCAAACAAAAAAAAAAGTGAATTGAATTCCAAATCCAATTCCAAATCTAAAATCCAAATTCTAAAAGAATTGGTTTCAAACGGAGCGTAAAGCTGAATTTCAGTGATACTTTTGGATACGTATTATTATTAGTAAAAAAAAAAACAGCTTTAAAAAAAAAAAGTCTATTTTCATACTCTGATTATGCTTTTCTAAACTCTCATTCATCAGTAAAAAAATTTATTAATGACAAAATAAATTTTTGGGACATTAAATATGTGTGTAAAAAAACACAAAGATAAAAAGAAAGCAGACATCTTCTCTTCGAAACAAAAGGCAAAACTAGACATGCTCATACGAGTGTCGTTTGCAAATGAAGCTTAAAGCTTTAAGATCCCTGCATTTAAAAAATTTACAAAGTTTAATATTTGACAACTTTTGCAAATGAGTATTATATAACTTTAATTCATAGTAAAATAAATAATTTTAAATGAATTGATGAAACAAAAGATAAAAAAATAGATGAGTGGAATTAAAAAAAGAAGGAAAGAGAGAAAGTAATGAAAGGATAGGAAAATAGAAAGAAATATGACACAAGAGTTGACTTGGGTAGCATTTGACAATTTTTTTTCCCCCCAATTTTATGTACTAAAAGAAAAAGCACATTTGACAGATAGTTTTTGTTTTTTAGTTTTGTAAAATAATTTTTAAAATAGAATTATTTTTTAAAATTCTATTTTTGAATTTTTAATTTTGAGATACAGCCTTCTCAAACGTTGTCAGAAACAAATTAAAACCCACATTTTAAGAAAACTAATTCCTTATATCATCACCGCCAATCAATCCCACTCACCCACTCTCCTCCGCCCAGAAACCTTAGAACCTAAAACCCATCTCGCCGTCGTCATCTCTCCTTAATGAAACTCAGCTCGACAACGTTTCAACCAACACTTCTGTCCACCAGCAGCCCTCTGTAACTACCATCGTCAATAATCGCAAACGCATCAGCCTTTGACAGCCACCAAAGGCTCGTCGCCTCCCATGTCAGCTTCTGAACCATCAGCCTCGCTAATCAGCCTTTGACAACCAAAACGATTCACTGTCATCCTTGTCAGACTCCTAACCCATCACCGCCGCATCAACATTCGACAACTACCAGGGATCGCCGCCATCCATCGTCAGCTCTTAGATCATTACCGCCGCGCATCATACTTCGATAACCACCACAGATCGCGGCATTCCTTCTCAGCTTCTGAACGCATCACCACCGCGCATCAGCCTTCTACAACCACCACGACTCGCCATCATCCACAGTCAGCTCCTGAACTCATCACCGCCGCACATCAGCCCTGCACATCCCCCCTTCACCATGCTTGGTGGCGTCGATTCTGGCAGAGGTCATGACATTGTGGGGGTGTCAATGAAGATCTGGCGGTGGATCGGGTCATGGTGGTACCAAGGGAAGGGGGGATGGAAATGCGGTGGTGGTCGGAGGTGTTATAGAGAAGAAATACAAAAGAACCGAGAAAGTGAAGCTCAAAAATTAAGGGGCCGTTTGACACACTTTTTGTTTTTTCCTCTTTTTTTGCCCTCTTTTTTTTTGTTGCAAAAATCCATAAAGTTAGGGTGTTTGGTTGGGTTCTCCTTTTAAAAAGAGCCCAAGAGTTTTGCCCATTTCTAGAAAAGAGCTTGGAGCTCTTTTCCTTTGCTCTTTGCTCTTTTTCACGCTGGCTGAGAGGGTGATTAAATGAGGTTGAGGCTTCGAGCCTCACTAGCAACATCTTTCCATTTTTTTGCTCTAGGTATAAAACCCTTCTGGCCTTCTTCAACTCTTTCATCACCAGTTCACCACAAACTCCACAGCCCGTCACCTGACTCCACAGACCGTCGCCGTCATCGCCTCCACCGGCCAGCGGTCACCTCCTCCACCGGCCATTCTTCGGTCCAAGATGAACACAACCATTGGAGATGGTTGTGCCCAATTCCTGGGAATCGGTACCTTCCGAAACTGGTGGCCTCTGCCGATCTGCCATTAGAGATGGGTCTCGTACAGTTGGGCTTGGTTGTTCTGCCGATCTGCCATTGTTGTGCCGGTCTTTGTGGGTTACCGTGGGTTGTTGTGCGGTGATGGGTGTTGCGAGTTTTCGGCGGTGATGGACAAATTTGTGGGTTGTCGTAGGTTTCCTTGTGCGGTGGTGGGTGTTGCGAGTTGCCGGCGGTGATGGACCCGTGAAAGTGTTACCAAAATAGGTTTGTTCGGTGTCAAAGAAAAGGCGACGGCGCACCACCGTAAGACGCGACCGAGCAAGACGAAGTCGTGGGATGTCCGCCGCAGGCCTGCCGATACTGTCGTCGAAGCTTCCTGTTGTCCGGTGCCTCTCTCCCCTTGACAGCCTTTATTTCTAGATCTGCCATCTTCAGACGGAGGCAGTGGCTAAATTAGGGTTTGTGATGGGCTGTGAGATGGTGCTCGGCGGTGAAGTTGGGGAATTGTAACAATCTGAGCTAATATTGTTTAGTTGATATATCAACCAAAAAAATGTATCTTAAAAAAAATAATAAACCCAAAGAACTGTCTTACCAAACGCTTGTTCTTTTCTGTTTGTTAAAAAAAAAAAAACTCTGTCAAACAGCCACCAGTTTTTTAAACTGGTAAAAAAAAAATCCAGAACTCTTCTCTTTTTTTTTAGAAAAAAAACTGAAAACTGAAAGTCATACCAAACAGACCCAAAACTCCTAACCAAACACGTGACTCTTTTTGTAAAAAAAAATTGAAAACTAAGGTGGGTTTGATTTTTATTTTTTTGAATACCGGAAACTAAAAATTACGAGCGTTCCGAACACCCCTTGAATTCTCGAAGATAGTTTTTATGAGGATTTAACAAAAGAACTAATGTAGATTAGATATTTCAACTGAGGTTCTTGGACCCCCAAATCCCTCCTAAAATTCCACAAATTTATTTTGCACTTCAAAAATCAGTGAGAATTTATTCAAGGTACTTTTAAATTCTCAGTCAAAATTAAGGGTTCGTTTGACAAATTTTTTTTTTTAGTTTTTAGTTTTTAAAGAGCAGCTTAATTTTTTTTTTTATAAAACAAGTGGGTGTTTGATAACCCCTTTTTTTTTTAGATTTTTTTTTTTATGTTTGGTAATCCTTTTTATTTTTGACTTTTTTTTTTGGTGGTTTGCGGTGGTGGGGCGTAGCGGTGGTCGACGGTGGTGGTGGTGGTGGCCGACGACCGGAGGTAGCTGCCTGCAGTCTCCGGCAGTGGTGGCCGGCGGCCGGAGGTGGCTGCCGACAATCTCCGGCGGTGGTGGCCGGTGGCCGGAGGTGGCTGCCGGCAATCTCCGGCAGTGGTCGCCGGTGGCCGGAGGTGGCTGCCTGCAGTCTCCAGCGGTGGCTGCTGGTGGTCGCCGGCGGCCGGCAGTCTCCGGCGGTGGTTGCCTGAGGTGGCTGCCGGCGGTGGGAGGGTGGTGGTGGTGGTCTAAAAAAGAAAACCAAAAGTGAAAAAAAAAAAAAACCAGTTTTTGGAGTTTTTTTTTTACTCTTCAGTTTAAAAACTGATTTTTTAAATTGAAAAAAAAAATGGTTACCAAACGCTCCTTTTTTTTTCAATTTTTAAAACTGAAAAAAAAAGAGGCAAAAAAAGAGTGTCAAACCTACCCTAAAAAAGAGTTGTGGTTTTCATGGGCTTGAATTTTAATGGACCACTTGACAAGTTTTACAGTAAAGTCTGTACAGAGACGGGGCGAACGAGTAGCCTTCAGTTTTAAGTCACTTGGGGCCAATCATAATTCGCAATCTGCTAGTTCATCCCTAAAGATTTTTGATATTCTAAAAAGGAATGTCGGTTTTCACTTCCAATTATATTTGTCTACACTTTATTTGTAGCTAAAGTAATTATTTTAGTCATTAGTGCCTATTTTAGCGTCAAACTAAAGGGTTTTAAAGAAATATATAGAGCATGAAAACAGACACCCCCTTCTATAAACGCCACACAACAGACTAATTGGTAATAACATCTTTCTTTTATTTTCCCAATTGAGGTTCCACAGTTCCCTTAAATAATTTGGCCGCAATGATTTCACCATAAGGCATAGTAAGGAGAATTTTGGCCAGTATCAAAAGTATAGAATATTACTTTGATGTTACAATTGCATCATTACCTCAATTCTCTTTAATTATGTTCATGTATGCGCAACGAAGTTAGATCCCTGAGGTTAATCATATTCATATTGCAACGTGGGGCATTAATATTGAAGGATTTGAATCCTGTAGAGTTCATAATTAAGAAGATGACTTGTTGATTACTAATACTATTGGAGACACGATGAAGAGTTCTAACCGATGCATGATTTTGTGGGTAAGAAGCACCGGGAACTCATTCTTTTTTTCGAATGTAATCATATGATTGGAGCATACACCTTCGTCTGTGACGCCCCTCATACTAAAACATGTATCACTCCGAAATAAATAACAAATCGTTTCTTCATACCAAAAAGGAGCTTATAAAAAGTATTCTACATGTAATTACAGTTTCTCAAGTCCAATTAAGAAATCTAAGAATTTCTAATGGATGGAATATATTTTACATCATTTAGAAACTTTGACATTCCCTCGACAATCTGAACCGCTAAATAATGCATTTTTTTTCCCGTGCTTATATGAGTGAGCCACCCACCGCTAAACAACAAAATATTTCGATTCGTCCGTACGAATATTAGATTTTTAAGCAGGTAACTTAAGGGAAAATGAAAGAATTGTACCCATAATTCTTGGATGCACCGGACTTTATCATCATAGTAATCATCATCATAAGGTACTATATATGAAGGGAGATTTTGACAGGTGTCACGCCACTATCGCAAAAGGTTAGGAAAGACCTAGGACGAAACAATTCCCATTCAAACAGCCATGATGAAGCTTTTCCTGGGCTACCCAGTATGTTGAATCCCGGATTGCGAAGTGAAGGTCATGGTAGAAAATCAAAAAGTTCATCAGCTACCACGTGTCTCTATCTGTTAGGCACAGACAAAATTCACCTAGTGGGTACTGTGTTTCTACGTGTCAAGTCCTCAGAGCCGTCCTGTGTAGCAACATTGCCAGTTCACGGTAGAACCCATGACCTCTCCCCATATGCAACAAATTTGGCCTTCAAATCAGGGGGAGCATGATGTTCCAGACAAGTGGGCAGCATGTCCATGTCCATCTTCCATGCCCAGGTTCAGTGTCCATTGGTTGAATGAGCAACACAATTGTTCATAGTATTTTTGACCTCTAAAATGTGAGAGAAGTTGATCCAGAAAGAATGGGCACGTCATGTCACCTTAGTGCAAAAGTGACTTCAATATGCATCATGGGTTGCATCATAGAAGAGTGTGCGTACACAGCTTTGCATGGAATTATGTTTTTACACTTCCACAGTCAGTTGCAGAACCTTTGTACCCACACTACCTTTTAACAGTTCGATCCCTTGTCTTTCCTCAAAGTTACACGTACTTGTATCAGTAGCTGTATATACCCAACTATTTATAGAAGTCATAAGAGCTTAATTTGGTAAGGGAAGAGATCAACCATGGGGAGAGGGAAAGTAGAGCTGAAGAGAATTGAGAACCCAACAAGCAGGCAAGTGACCTTCTCAAAGAGGAAAAATGGGTTGCTGAAGAAGGCTTTTGAGCTCTCTATACTCTGTGAGGCTGAGGTTGCGCTCCTTGTTTTCTCTCCTTCTGGAAAGGCATATCAATTTGCTAGCCATGAGTTAGTTCCATTATCACTCTTGTTGTCTTCCTCTTCTGTTCCCTCTTTCACCATATTTCATAGATATACTATACCAACCATCTTTCATGCGATCTGTGTTCATGTCAATGTTGCAGCATGGATAGGACAATTACAAGGTATCGAAATGAAATTGGGCTGTATGAATCAAATAGCCAAGGCTTTAGAACCATGGAGGTACTTTTTCTTAGTTCTTTTTTGGTCTATTTCTGGATTCCAAAAAATGATGCATTCTTCTGATGCTGTAAGTTGACAAGTTGATTCCTCTCAATCTCTGCTTCTTTATCGTACTAGTACCAAGGGTTATGACTGAGAAAGATTTAAGGAACTCAAATGATTAGTTATCAGTAGGAGAGAGTGTGGATTATGAAATATGATTTGACATATTGTTCTCATAATTGATGACCTTTCACCCTAATTTCTGGTAGTAAATGTTGATATTTCTTTCATACATGCCATCACAAATTAAAGGATCCAACGTGACACAAGTCCATATTCATATTCTGCTTTCTTGTTTAATGGGTAAACTTCTGATTATCTTAATTGGGGATTTCAGTTCCTAGTTAAATGATCCCCATGGTTGATGACTTCAGCTTGCTGGAATTCCAATACAAAACACATGCTCTCCATGAACACCAAGATTGTATTCGTGCTAGCTAATTTTCTTTGGAACGTAAAATCGCAGTATCATTAATCAGATTACATCACATTCTAGAACCATTTTGCATCCAAAAGCTGTAAAATTAAGTAGACTTTGCAGTGCATACACATTAATTCTTTTTGCTGGTTAAGTGCTTGATTAATTGATGAAATTCACATGCTTTGCACTATCTTATTGTATATTCACATTATGATGCTACTATGTAAGAAATAACCTTTTCCTTTTCTTCTTAACTCTCTCTGGAACAGGTTTGGAGGAACGAAATTGAGGACTTACAGAGAACAGTAAATACCTTGGAGGCAAAGCATAAGTGCGTGACATATCTAGTATCAGACATAACCATCATTATCAGTATCCTTATAACATGATATGAGTGATACCATTAGTACTTGCATTTGTTTGTAGGCATTTAGCTGGAGAAGATTTAGCATTGTTGGGAATGAAAGAGTTAAAGCAATTGGAGCGCCAGCTGAGGATGGGGGTTGAACGCGTGCGTTCCAAGAAGGTACTAATCGATGCACAACAAATCAATTCAAATTTAAATTCATCCTCATATGCTAGAACTTTTTTTGGGCATAAGAAGCATGATTTAGTAATATTGGTCTGTTGACGAACTAAAAGTTGTAATTGACAGAGGCGCATCATCTCAGACCACATCAACTTGCTGAAGAGAAAGGTGAGATCTGAAATTGGTTTGTGAAATTCAGAGGAAGTGTGTCTTGAGGAGAAATACATTTCATTTTGTTTTTCATTATGCAGCATAGAGCCTTGCAAGAAGAGAAAATCCATCTCCAGAAGAGAGTGAGTATTTCAAAACATATTTGGCAGGCGCCAACTTCACCTTGTATCCATCTAGACTTTCTTAAGTTTCATTCCTTCTGCTTTTGAGGTTAAGCTGCACGAGATGCAGGAGGCTGAGGCGGGAATCTCGCAAATATTTGGAGCAGATAATGCATTTCCGAGGTGAGAAAGAAATTAAAAAGAATGTAATCTCGGGACTACTTACCAAACAAAAGAGAATGAGATGATAACTTGAATCCTATTGAAGTTTGTAGCTTAAGGAGACTTCGACTCGGATCTTCTAGGATGAGTTGATACTAATGTCTCAATCACAGAACTGTGAAAATTTAGTTTGAGCTATCATTTCTGCAGTAACATTCATCGGATTCATTCATACAACTTTTTGAAAAAGGTTGAAGTCGAAGGATATACTTCGATGTTGGACGGGGAGAAAATTTATGTCTCGAGGCAGTTTAATAGGGCCTCATTGGTAAGTGCTACCATGAGATGTTTGGATTTTTCAAAACTCCATGGATTTTCCATGCTTAGGATTCATTTCATTGAGCAATCTGTGAGTTTCAGCTAAAAGCCTGCCTAGGGTTGGCTTGCATTAGGGTTCTCAAACAGTTTTACAAGTTATTTTGCAAGATATATGTACTAGTCCGAGGACTCGGAAGTTCTGTTTGCATAAATCAGATACGAATGTACGAAGGACATGGCAGTATTGAGCTCCGGTTGTTGTTGAAATGCAGGTTTGTCCAGGAAGAAGCTCACAGCTAAAGCAAGACCAAAGTACTGGTATTTCACCGCAAGCTTTGATCATGACTATGGCTATTATGGTTGGCTGTTTTAGGTTGTATTCTAGTGGCGCTGTAAGTGCATATAGTTGCTTTCTTCAGGCATATTATTGCCCTAATCTTTTGTTGTCTTTTTTTGGGTTTTCTTTTCTCATGTATTTATTCAGTAAAGGGCTTGATGATTGCTGTGCATATACTGATATGCAAAATCCAAGATGAATGGTGTCTAAATTATATACCTAGCAGCACTAGCTAGAAGGGTTTTCCTTTGGTTTTAATTTTCAAGGTAAGTTAGTGCAGTTGTTGGAAGAACCAAGCAATATTCAACTTACGGAGGGAAAAAAAAGGCAACCAACATGAGTAATGACTTCCAAGACTAGGGGCCGTTTGACTGGATTTTTTTTGCTCTTTTTTTTTCAGTTTTAAAAATTGAAAAAAAATGGGGTGTTTGGTAACTCTTTTTTTTTTTTCAATTTAAAAACCCACTTTTTAAATTGTAGAGTAAAAAAAAAGAGGAAAAAACACTTTTTTTTTCACTGACAGCCACCACTGACAGCCACCTCCGACCGCCGGCAGCCGCCACCTCCTGCCACCGGCAGCCACCACCGGGCAACGGTGGGCGGTGGCCACCATCGCTGGCCGGAGGCCACCTCCGGCCACCACCTCCGACAGCCACCACCCACCGCAGCCAGACAGCAACCACCGACAGCCACCTCCGACCGCTGACAACCACCACCGGGCGGCCACCTTCGGCAGCCACCTCCGGCTGCTGGCAGCCACCACCGGCCGACAACCACCTCCGGCGACTACCGTGACAACCGCCTGCCGGCGACCACCACCGTCGACCACCGCTACGCCCCACCACCGCCACCGCAAACCACCACAAAAAAAAATCAAAATAAAAAGGGTTACCAAACACAAAAAAAAAACTGAAAAAAAGGGTTATCAAATACCCACTTGTTTTTGAAAAAAAAATTAAGCTGCTCTTTAAAAACTGACCACTAAAAAAAAACTGTGTCAAACAGACCCTAGATTTGTTATGGTCCCTTTTCTTGTTTATTTTTCTTTTTTTTCCCTTCCTTTCTTTTAATTTTTTGTTTGAATATAGAATAAATTGATGAAAACTCAGAAGACAAGTAAGAACTGTTTCAATAAAGGATATATATCTTTTGTGAAATTAGGGTAATTTTTACTTTTATTTTGGTTCTTGCAAACATTAAAGAGTACTTTTGTTGCTTGCTGCCGAATTTTGGATTAATTGAAAGGCTTTCTGAATTCTTATAATTTTATAATAAAGCTTAATAGATGTTGATCACAAAATAACTTCAAACCCCATGACCTCTAACCATCCAACCCCATAACCTCCATTCTTCTATTTCATAATTTATTAATACCATTTCTATGCATAGCACGGGATTCTTACTGACATGCACGGGATTTTAGCTAGTAATAATAATTAGTATTAGTATCTGTTTTGATTCGAATTTTCTTCTTTTTTGGGTGCAAAGGAACTATACTATCATAAAACATTACACATAACTCTGTCCAGTTACTTCGACAGCCTGCCATAACATAGAAAAGTCTTCAGGGGGTTGTTCTAGATGAACAAAAACATTTTCTTAATTTGCTCCAAGTGTGCCAGCCTGTCAGCATATATGTTCCCTTCTCTTCTAACATGTGTAGAATTTGGCTCTCATAAAGAAACGGCAGTATAAAATCAGAAATTTGAGGGGGGTGCCGAGGGTTGTTCTCCCCAGTCAGCAAGTCTTTGGCTACCTCAAAATTTGTCTCCAAAAGTGCATTGTAGAGTCCTTTATCCTTGATCATCTGTAAGCCATTGTAGGCCTTTGAGGATTCCATGTAGTTCGGCTTCCAGAGCATTACAGATTGGTAGTTGGCGGATGAATCCTTCCATCCAATTTCCTTTATCATTTCTGATGAGGCCTCCAAATCCTTCAGATTCTCCTTGTGAGCTGCTTCCGTGAAAGTTTATTTTCGTGGTACCTAAGAGAAGGACACCAAGTAGTTAGTTTAGGAGCTTTGAAAGTTTCTTGTGTCGTTTTGGAGAAAGCCTCCTTTACTTCTTTAGCAAATTAACTTCAAAACATACTTAGATATGACCATGAGGTATGAGCTAATCGATTGTTCTTCTTGCTCTTTGGCCCCCCTAATAGTTGTTAAATGCGTAAGTAGTAGAGATCAGAATAAACTCAAACTGTTTAGCTTTTTAGAGCCAACGGAAAAAAAATTAATAGCTTGGATATCAGTTGCTCAAAAAATAACTAATGTAAAAGTAAAATATAGGGGCAGGCTTTGAGGTTAAATTAATATTTGATCCTTGTAACAATCACAACAAACAAATCACAAATTAAGGGGTTGTTTATCAAAACTAAAATTTATATGCTGAAAGCTTTATAACTCTTAATTTGTAATAACTAAAGTTTTAAACAACAAAATTTTCATTATTTAAAAATAAGTTAACTTGTTTAGTAAACCAAAAGTAAATATCTAATAATTGCTCTAGTTTACAAATTTATCAATTTAACCAGAATTGTAAATGCATGTATAGCGAATCGCCTTGCAAAAATTTTTGGGACCCCTAAAAATGGGTGTAAAGATTTTAGGAATCGCCATTTTATATTATTAAACAAAGAAAACTTCTAAAAAAATGGCTCTCAAATGTCCAAAGACTGACTGGTCTATCAACAACAAAAAAATGAGTTAGAGAACTAAGTTATACAACGGGAAGGGATTACACACTCGCCATAACCTTTCACTCTCCACTTTATTTCTCCTGGTTTTTTGGCTTTTAACTTACAAATATGCATTGAACATATCTTAAGTTTATTTCTAAATTATTGGTTTGAATTCGACATTAAGGTCAAATGGCCTATGCATCTGATCGGACAAATCAGAATCAAAACCATCATAGTTCAACTCGGAGCCTTAAGGAAGGCGATCTACACTTCGGTCTTAGACTTGAATTAAGAAATAAAAAGACTTTTTTTTTGTAATTTGATACTGAAAATAAAAATGTGATCACGGGAAAAGAAAATTAGTCTAAAGCATTATACTAAACTAACCTAGAAAGCACTAAATATACCTCGCGAGTCCGCTTGTCTAGAAAACTGAAAATGCTTTGTGAATGAGTCACAAAGCAAGTAGTTTGAAAGTATATAGAATAAAATATAAAGTGCTAATTCCTCTTAAGAGATGATTTACCAATTCTATATGAGAAATGGTATTTTAGGGAAAAATTTTAATTGTTAGAAATGTAGGCCAAAGCCCATATTTATAGAGATTTGAGGCGCCCCAAATAATAAAGATGACTATCTCAATCTGTTATCTAAGGATAAAGCAGAATATTTGATAAAAATAGCAAACTGAGAAAAGTCAACTAATCAGCCGACAGTTAAAAAATCGGCTGGTTCATCCCATGTATTAAAAATATTTTTTTTTGAATTTCGAGATATTATCTGCCCCTACTTCAGTATTTGTCTTTACTTTATTAGATGGGATGTACCAGATTCAGAACTTATCTCTATATTTTCATGTAAGTCAATGATTAAATCACTTACATAAAAGATAAATCACAAATTATCCCTAAAATTTCCTAGATAAATCACTCTTGACACTCGAACGGGAGTGGACTGAAAAATTAGACTGAGCTAATTAATGAACCATATTAAATTAATTAAGTTTGAAATATTATTAGTCTACACTCGTAACAATAAACTTTAATCAATAATAAAATCTAAATAAAATTTTGATGATTAGTCTACACTCGTAACAATAAACTTTAATCAATAATAAAATCTAAATAAAATTTTGATTAAAAATGACTAAAAAAGTGAGGTGTTTACAAAATGTATTTATAATCTTTTATTACCAAAATGGTGTTGAAATTGGGGTGTTGGCAGCGATAAGGTGCTGATGGTGGTGGTAGTAGTGGTGTGTGTAAAGAAGTGGTGTTGAAAATTATGGTAATGGTAGCAAAAAGGTGCTGATGGTGGTGGTAGTAGTGGTGTGTGTAAAGAAGTGGTGTTGAAAATTATGGTAATGGTAGCAAAAAGTGGTGATCATTATGGTGGTCGCAAAGTACTGAATATGAAAATTAGTTTGGCACATTACAGGAGGAGGTGGTGGCTACAATGGTTTGTTGTAGATGATGGTGTCCTCATGGCGATAATGATGTTGGTGTTGGCCATGATTGTTTCATGATAGTAATACGGCGAAGGCTAGACCGTAGTAACTGTGGTAGTGGTGGGGAAAGAAACACAGTGGTTGTGGTGGTGGCAGTAAAGTGGTGGAGGTAGAAGTGGTGATGCTAGCAAACTGATTGTGGTGACATCATGGTGGTAATTATTGTGTACATAAAGTTTTATTCAATAAAGTTGACCAGTAAACCTTAAAAACTATTAAAAAGTTTGGTTTATTTTTGGCATGAATTAGGTTTTTAAACAATACAAGGTTAAGCATTATTAGACGTACTTAATTAAAAAACTATTAATAATTTAAGTTTTAAGTGCTTAATTTTGATATATCTGACAAGAGATCTGATTTTCCTGAATTCAATTGTCATTGAGTAAACTCAACGTAACAAAACAACATGAAGCCTGTTCATGACATAAGAGAAAAAATCTGCAAAAAAAACACCTAAAAATTTTTCAATCCCACTTACTTTTTGCTGAATTGGGGTTTGCTATGTCCAAAAAGAAATACACACACACACACACACCAGCCGCCCCTATCTATTGGTGGAGAAATAGCTATTTCTCTACTTATGATCCAGCCGTCCACGTGGTAAAGTGAACGGCTTGGATCAACTTCTTTTTTTCCTTCTCGCCTAACGGCCCCAAAGAGGAGCGGTTAGTGTTTTTTCCGATTCTGCCCACTGTAACTCAACTGTGTTTTACTTTCTTTCTTCTCTCTCACTCACACTATCTCACATACAGAGACATACACAAAATTTTCTTCCTTTCTTCCACCCACCCCCTTGCTTTCTCTTTCCACTGGGTATGGTGGAGTTTTGTTACGGGTGTAGGGCTGTAAATGAGCCGAGCCGTTCACAAGTGGCTCGTGGTTCATTTTGCTTAAAACTCGTTCACGTTAGTTCATATAATATACAAATCGAACATGAACAAATTTGTAGATCTCGTTTATTAAACGAGCCGAACATGAATACTCCAAAATATTTACAAACGTGTTCGCGAGCAATAATAAATTAATTATAATATATTTAAAGAATTATATTTACATAAATCGCATAAATTAATGTTTAAATATGGAGGGCCTAAAGCAAGTCCACTTATAAATATAGAGCCCATGAGATTACAAATCCAACCCCTAATAGCCTAGCCCAATATGTGAAGCCCATTATCTAAGAAACCCTAAAAATATAAATTAAACCTAAACCTAAATACTCACATACATCATTACATCGCAGCCGCACTCCGGCGCCTCCCTCGTCTCTCTCACGGACACCACACACGCATATGCACCTCTCCGATCGCACATGGCCTCTTTTTCTCCCCCTCTCTTCACAGACACACATCACGGCTACGATGCCGATCATTCTTAGTTTTGAAGTAGCTCGAGTAAGAGGGCAACCACCTATGTAAGAGCAATCGAAGAAAGTCGAGCTACCATAATCGAGCCCTTTTCTTATACATGCAACCACCGGTGCCCAAAGATCGCAATTAGTGATGTAATTTGGCTTGCTGTCGACGTTGTCATCTTGCAGTTGTCGGTGGCACACGAATCGTCCTGTTTTTCTGTCTTCATCGCCGATTTCTTTTATAGTGTTTTTGATTCCCCGTTCCCCTCCTTGTATCTTCTATAATATTATTTTTGATTGATTATAGCTTGATGAGATTGAAGGATTTGAGGATTATTTGTAAATTTTAGGGATTTGGTTGGAATTGAATATGTACACGAGCTGAGTTTCTGAACTCGAGCTCGGCTTGTATTATGAAACGAGTCAAACGAGTCAAGCTCGAATTTCACAGTCACGAACTCGAGCCGAGTTCGAACATCGCTATTTTGGCTTTAGACGAACTCGAGCCGAGCCCAAACATATCAAAAGTTAAACGAACCGAGTTCGAACACAGCCATGTTCAGCTTGAACTCAATTTTGTATACAGCTCTATACGGGTGTGGTGGTTGTTGGCGGCGGGTTCGGTGGTGGTTGACTGTGGGGATAGTGGCGGTAGGTCACCATGGGTACGGCAATGGGTGGCAATGGTGGATCTACTCAGATTATTTGCTTTAACAGTGGATTCTGACTGATGCATATCTAAGAGATTGAGATTTAATTCGGATTTGGGTTTTAGGTGGTTGTGCATGTGTGTGAATATAACTTTAGATCATTGGTGGGTGTGCAGGTACCAGGGTGTTGATTCTGGCGATCGGTGGGTATTGTAGATAGTGGTGGGAGGTGGTGGTGTGCTGCTCCTGGTGGAGATTGGCCGTGTGTGCAATCTAGGTTGGCTATGGCGATGGTTGGCCGTGGATTGATTCTAACGATCGGTAGATGTTGATGGATAGTGGCGAGAGGTTGTGGTGTGTTGCGGCTGGTGAAGGTTGAACCCATCACAGAATCACCACTGCACCGCCATTATGTGCACCATAATCATAACCATTACTAAATTACTCACACTGCTATCGGTTTACTCACATTGTTGCCGTTATGTCGTCGCTACGTGCACCGGCGGTTTACTACCACTGCCACCATCTATGATTTGTTGCATAAATAAACAACAATATATCCACCACTCATATGAATCTGAGACCTTGCACCATTATTCTTGTTATGCGTTGCAATATGGAAGTTTCATTCTATCTAAAAAGTTTCAGAAAGAAAGAAAGTGATGGTAGTGGATGAGGTCACTCGAAGGACATTTTTGACATTAAGACTAACCGCTACTCTTTAGGGCGGTTAGGCGAGAAGGAAAAAAAATGCGTTGATCCAAGCTATCCACGTGCTGTTCACTTTACCACGTGGACACCTGGATCATAGGTTATTTCTCCACCGGTAAATAGGGATCGACTATATATATATAATATATGGAGCTGATCCGTTGATAGAACTAGCAAAATAGGAGATTTTGATAGCGCGATCTAGCCATCCATCCTGTAGGATGGACGACCCAGTATTGTACTTTGCCAGGATGGAGCAATGAGAAATGCAATTGCAAAAGTGTTTCCAAATACGAGACATCGTTTTTGTGCATGGCACATTAAGAAGCACATCATGGAGCATCTACAACCTTTACGATCCTTTTTCTCAAAGATACTTTTTTTGCTGGCATGACCACGAGTGGACGAAGTGAAAGCATACCTTCATTTTTTTACGGGTATGTGAATTCTAATACTCTGTTGAATGAGTTTGTTATGAAATATGACAATGCAGTTTATAATCGAAGGATGAAGATTTTAAGACAACGAATTCAAGAGCTGTCTTATCATCTAATCATCCAATTGAAGCAAGAGCCGGAGAATGCTATACTCGGAGCGTGTTTGAGATCTTCAAGAAAGAATGGAATGCTAGTGTTAGCTATTCGCACATAACATTTAGTAAGGAGCCCGACGTCACAAGGTACAGGGTGGGTTTGATAACTGTTGATAAGGAAAAATGGCGAATAGTTCATTATTATTCGTCAGAAAGTGTTAAGGCTACTTGTTCATGTGCTAAGTTTGAGACGGCGGGAATATTATGCAAGCATATCATTTATATATTGAAGAAAAAGAAAATAACTAATCTTCCTGAATATTACATTTTGCCCAGGTGGACAATTCATGCTCGATATAAGGTGAAAGACGTTGGCGATTGAATGGACGAGATCGGTAGACATTCAACTGAAAAAGGAGTAAGCTTTTTAACGTTGTGGTCTGTTTGAGCAAAGTTTTCAAAAGCGATAGATAATATTGCCCTTCAGAAATACATGAGATTGATGCATGGCTTAGTAGCTTCTTAGAAAAGCAAGCAGCGAGAAACAACGTGGATAAACTTGTTGGAGACAAAATGGTTAGTCAAGTTGGTTCAAGTACATGTGTTTCTCAAATGGAAAGTATGCATTAGATTTCTATACGTGACCCTGCTGCCCTATTAAGACCAAGGGACGCCCAAAGGTTGCTACTAGGTTGAAATCTTCTATTGAATTGGCGAAAGAAGAAAAGAAACAAAGAACTTGTGCATATTGTCATGGAAAAGGCCATTACCGAACTGGTTGTGCTAAGCGAAAGGTATATTTTGAAATCAACTTCACATACTACTTTATTTTTCATTGTAATATTATGTTGTGTGAATCAATTGAGAGATGTATACTAACTTATAAACGTGCATGATATCAGAGAGATGAAGGAGAGGGGAATTTTGCTCAATAGCTGCAGATTTGCGTAAGATTTGATTTAACGTTATTATTTTCTAGCGTTGTTCTTCCACTCCTCCTGCTTCTTTGTTGACATAACTGATTACTCTTGTTTGTATGAAGGACCATTGCAAGAAAGGAGTTCGATTACATTATGAATAGGCGTTGTAGACATGCAAAGGCAATTGCTAGGGAATTATGTGGAGAGACCAAGTTTAGTTTTGGACTATTCATTGTTTTTTACTTTCTTGATTATGGATATTTGTTGCTTATTAAGAGTTGATGATTTGTTGAATCAAGAGTGTTAAGGATTAACTTTACACTGATTGAGGTGTTCTTAGCGTACATTACATGGTGTCATGTTATTCAATATGGTTGCCAACATCTTTTTCAAAAACATATCCTAATTTTGACATTTTGGAGATGTGTTCAATACAATTTCAATTCCGATTTGCAAGGTCTATTCGTATCAATTATGTCTATTTATAAGATTCACATTTTGGCACCTTCCTTTTTTTTTATCTTTTTATGAATACTGTTGCGTTTTATTTGGTAAAATCTGTAATCATGCTCATTACACTATAAGTAGAACTCACTCGTTCAAACTTCAAACAACAAACTGTTATTGTAATAGAAACAAAATTTTATACAAAATTTAAATAAGTTATTGCAAATTTTGCTGTTAACATGGTCCGAACTTCTTTAAATGATGTTACTGCTTGAACAAATACAAGCTCAACTTTGTCCAATTCTTTTCTTGCAAGTCTATTTCGACCCAATTCATTGCAAACCCATCCTTTCTTTTTAGCCACATATTGCAATTCCAAGGAACCAGTAGGCTGCCCGCCCAATGCTGTTCTAGCTTCTTCGTAACAGCTTAACGCAGTTGAGAGATTCAAATCAGCATCTTCAGTCATAGAACCGCGAAGGTACTTGAATATACCGCCACTTTTTGCCTTCACTTCTCTCGGAGTAGTTATAGCAACTGTGAATTCTGGATTATGCATTTCCATAGGACATTCAATTCTTAGGCTAGCTACCCACGACTTTTTGCCAGCATCAGTCCCTTTACGAAAAGTTTCTTCTAGGGGGTCAATTGTATTATGCTTCAGGTATGCAAGTTTAGAGGTAGTTCCATCTTCCTCTTTCTGATGAACATGAAGCTCTTCAGGGTTTGCAAATTACATAGGGGAAATGCCTTTGGCATATGTGTTTCCATCAATTTTATAAAAATTAACGGAAACCTTGCCACCTCATTTTAGAATGTAGCACTTTGATGTTGCAATTCACATGTTTTTATGTTTCAATTGCAATTCCCTTAAAGCAAAAACACCAATCATTAGCTCAGAATCGGGTTGGATATGCATAATTACATAAAACCAGAGGTAGACGCAGTATCACAAAAAGCATACCTGCTGGCGAGCAATGTAATCGCATTGATCGAAGCAATGGATTGTAAGAGCTCGGGAAGTGCCAACAGCTTCGCCACCTCCCGAACCGCCGCCTCCTAAGCTTTGATGCCGAGATCTTCAACCATCATCTTGTATAAAGTTATAATCTACTCCAAGAAATCAATCTACTATGAAATCAATCTATTGTGCAGAACTGAAAACTTGAGCACCATGATTTGGCAGAAATGGCAGTGTTGTGGCGGTGATAGGTTTGATTGATTGTGGTGTTCATCTGTGGTGTTGGTGATGTACTATCGCGGTTGGCGGATGGGTGTCGGTGAGCGTGATGTTGGCCGGTGCAGGACGTTGACGGTAGCCACGAAGGAAGGTTGCGACAGGAATAGCTGTTTACGGCAGCAATGACGGAAGATTGGTGGTCTACGATAATTGTGGTGGTCTACGGTGGAAGGTTGTGGCGTTGATGGTGGTTAGCTTGTTACGGTTGCGACAGGATGTTGGGGTGTTGATGGGTGATGATGGCAGACGGTGCAAGGTTAGGGTGATGGGTGCTAGGGGCTGCGACAGAAAATAGGGAGGAGATGAGAGGAAACATGGGGAAGGGAGGGAGGGAGAGAGAGAGAGAGCGACAGAAAACAAAGGAAAAAATCACAATACTGAGCTCATTTTCTTTTTAACGAAACTACGTAATTTTTGTCGCTAGCCTCACGCAATAGCCTTATATTCTCTTTTCCCTATATATATATATATATATATATATATA
Organism: Escallonia herrerae; assembly: GCA_033070095.1. Taxonomy (NCBI): domain Eukaryota; kingdom Viridiplantae; phylum Streptophyta; class Magnoliopsida; order Escalloniales; family Escalloniaceae; genus Escallonia; species Escallonia herrerae. The sequence continues at coordinate 69,424 of JAVXUP010002617.1, read as the reverse complement.
TATATATATATATATATATATATATATATATATATATGGAGTTGATCCGTTGATAGCGCTAGCAAAATAAGAGATTTTTCTATTTATATGTGTGTATTGCGTAATATTATTTGTTCATGTGATTTCAGTTGCAAAATCAAATTCTGTGTATGTATGTATGTATATGTATACACACACACACATACACATACAACATGTGAACTTATATGAGCACATGCTAGCGTTGTATGTATTATGCATCTGGTAGCGTTGTATGTTTGCGAGCATTTGATAAAAGCTTCCAACCTTGTCGTTTTTCCATAATTTCAGTTGCAAAAAAATGGATTTTAACTCTGGACCAGAAGATCCCTCCGTATTACACGACCAAGCAAATCATATCAGTACGCTCATATGGGATGGTGGAGTAAGATACTTATTTTATCAACTTTCTTATTCTAACGAATGATGTATACCATTTGTTTTACTTAAATTGTATTTATTAATTCGTACGAAAGAGCAATTCTCAACACAGTAAAAGTATTCGATAATTTCAAAGCCTGAAAATTAAACAAATATCAGAAAAGATTACTGGGTGGGATTAGGTTTGAAATTTTCACGCATGGACAGATCTTTCAACACCTTGACCGGCACTTAAAAGGTGCCCTTGTTGAAAGGTGGAGAAGTGAAACGAATACGTTTTCCTTCTCTCTCGGAGAGATGACAATTACCCTAGAAGATGTGGGGTTCATCTTAGGATTACCGGTGACGGGACGACCGATAATTACTCCTCCATCGGAAGCAACGAATAAGAGAACCGCTAGAGATTTCTTGACTTTGATACCTGATGATCAATTGAGCACTGGTGGTATCAAGTTGAAGTGGCTGGTAGAGACCTACAAGATTTTGCCGGAAAACTACATGGACGGGATGCTTGTGTTGTACACACAAGCCTTCTTCTTGTGGGTGATGGGGACAATTTTATTCCCAACGACATCAAAGAACATGGTCAGTGTGAAATATTTACCATTGTTGGGTAACCTGCGAGAGGTTGGAGATTATGCCTGGGGCGCAACAATTCTTGTGTACCTGTACCTAGTATTGCACACAGCAACGAGGCCCGACTCCAAAGCTATATGTGCATGTCTCTCATTGTTGCAGGTATATCATATAAATCTTGATTATGCCCTCAATTTTTTTTTGTTGAATCGACAATAAATTTTGACGATACTTTATATAATTTGTATTTGCTCTCAGGTGTGGTCTTATGAACACCTTGCTACCGGCGCACCCAGGCGTAGGGACGGAACCAATATTGTGTGGCCTCGGTTGTGCGTCTGGGAGTATAGCCGGAAAGACAGCCACTACTAGAGGAGAGACGATCCCCATCACAACATTACGTACTATCGGGGGGAGCTTGACTCACTATCTCCTGGCCAAATGCGTTGGGTCGAAAGATTATTAGAAAAAAATGACAACAAATTATTACAAATGTCAAACAGACTTGATGGCTTATACAAAAAATTAAAGGGCCACTGCATCTTCTTCTTCCTTATCTTCGGCGTCATTTTCTTTCTCGTTTTGCAAACCCCCTGGACTTATCCCCAGTGCCTTGTAATGGTTCCGCTTGTCATGGTTGGTCATTTTGTTGCACAATGCACACCTTCTCAGCTTTTTAGGTTGAGTTGCCTGTTCAATAGAGCTCTTCATCCATGTAGATCTCTTGCGGCCTTTTGTTTGCGATATAATTGGATCCAAAGGCCGGATATCATTGTCGTCTTCCTCCCCCGGCTCATCATCTTCTGATCCCGTTGTAGGCTCGGTGTCAACCGCATTGCTACTGAAGCTGCTTCAAACTGGTCGACGATGGGCTCTTGCTGCTGAGCTACCTCGAGGAGATGTTTATATCCGGTCATTGTAGCAGCCCCTTTTACGGACAAACGGGTAAACATTGTCACCAGATGATTATACCGCAACGTCTCTGATTCTTCAAAGTCAGTATACGGATGCTCCAGAAAGGTAATGGTACCGTGCAACCTGTTTGCACCTTTCGTCCACCGTGGCAGGACAAATTTATCGGGGATTGTCCTGATATTCTTTTGGATGAAAAACCACAGAATGTGTCTACACAGGATGCCATGGAACTCAAACTTCTTGCAAACACATGTCACCGAATCTGTCAATGTGTCGTGGCTCACCGTATACATTCTACGCAGCTTCTCAGGGACGAGGTCATTCACGAGCGAATAAACCTTGTACTCACGCGTAGACTTTTCTGCCACCTTGTTTATACTGTATCGTCCCGATTTTTGCAGCTCTACTTGGTATAGCAGGAAGATCTCCTTCGTATAGACTTTTGCACCGTTCAGCTCCAACGGGGTCTCAAGCAACCTTCTCCTTTGTTTGTACTTGCTTGCAAAGTCTGCAGCCCTTTCTTTCACGAATAACGAGGCAACCACTTTTTGTGCGGATGCGACGAAACTCTTCAAATTGGTAGCTGTACCCACATAACTATCGAACCAGGCATTCATAGATTCACTCATGCCCGTCATTTTCATGCCCGCTGAAAAATACCTCCTCGTGTAAACGCCAATCCATTGCTCTTTGAGCTCGTACAAGTGCTGGAGCCACTCGTTGTCTTGCAATGAGTGCAACAAGCTTTTCCCACCTCTCCTCAAATTCTTCAATCGTTAACGACTAATTTTCGCACTTTTCAAAGTCCTGTTTAAAGTCTGGATACTTTGCATACACGTGATGCAAACGTTCAGGGTATTTGTTGCTTATGTGCCAAGTGCACAAGTTGTGTCGAGTATCTGGGAAGACGGTAGCAATAGCCTTCTTCATTGCCAAATCTTGATCGGTGATGATAACTTTCGGTGCTTTGAAGTTCATTGCTTCCAGCCATGCCCTAAACAACCAATCAAAAGAACTCTCGCTCTCGTCCCTTAACAAGGCAAACCCGAACAGGATGGAGTGATAATGATGATTGACCCTCGTGAAAGGAGCGAACGGCATCGAGTACTTGTTGGTACGGTATGTGGTGTCGAAAGTCACGACATCCCCAAAATGCTTATAAGCTAGCCTCGAACGACCGTCGACCCAAAAAATTGTACTAACTCGATGCTCGTCGTCAAGTTTATAATCGAAGGTAAACTGTGGGTCCTCCATCTGCATCCGTTTCAATAGGCTCATTGTGGATTGAGCATCATTGAGGTCATACGCGGCTCGTCTATGGGTTCGGACCGCGTTACGAACGTCTGTCGTGTTAAAGTTTAAATTTTGAATTCCCCCAGCCTGTTCAGCAAGAACATTAATCATGTCGGTAGGTCCTAGCTGCGCATTGCTCATTGTGTGAATCAGGCTCCTTGCGACCTTACCCATCTTCTTGTGTTGATGCATCTGACTCACCTTAGAAGGGGTTACTAACGGGTGATTGTGTGCCAGTTCCAGGCTGGTAATAAGCCAATGATCTTGCTTGGGTTTATAGCTTACGAACATCTTGACCTGGCAATTTGTGCGCGCAAAGCAGTCCCGTCTTCTACGCGAATATCTTATTTGGTCATTATTGCCTACGTGTGTCTCATTTTGCTGTGGGTTTCTGCCCCTATGACACTCGTATAAGCGAGAGCATATCTTTTTTGTTACGTTGCTTGTTCTTGTAGTCTTTATTCTAATGCCAAAACCAACCCTCAATGAATACGCTCGAAAACATTCTTTAGCTTTCAATGTTTGAAACGTTCATCCTAGATACGGATCACTAGCATCTACAGGGGTGTTGGAGCTCGACACGAAATCAGACATTGTGAAATAAGACCTATGTAGAAATAGACTACGTTTAACAATCAAATGACATTTTTAACTGAAAATATTACCTCAAAATTACCTTGACAAATAGACCAATTTAGGATGACAAATTTACAATATACATAATCTCAAAAGTGTCTCTAATTTAACAATTATTAATTTATTGAACATAACAAATTAAAATTACTAAGATAAAAAGACAAATTCATCATGCCAAAATACAACAAACATATCTCAAAAAATTTGAATTTAAATAGGATAAATTTTTCGAAATTAGCGAACCTAAAAAAAATTGAATTTAACTATAATAAATTTGTTTAAAGTTAACAAATTAATTTCTAGAACATCACAAATTGATGAACAGAGTGACAAACTTATAGGACATCACAAAGAATCTATACTTTTTTGTCCAAAAAAAATTATACTTTACCAGTTAATCCATAAAGAAAACTTTAACATTCACAAACTTATTTTGCTTGGGGAAAACTTGAAGCAAGTGTTATTCGAAGTTTGAAGGGAGCTGAAAATGGAAGCAAGTGAGTCTGAAGGAAAAGAAAATTGTACTGAAAGAGCTGAGAATCTTTTAGAAATAGACAATATTGTCTGCGATACTGTATAGCGGACAACAATGGTGACAACTTTGACGTGTGCAGAAATAAAGATACATAAATTAATGGATATGTGTCGTCGTGTCAGTCAAAAAGTAATCTGTTACACAGTGTAGCGGACGACTTTTTGACTGACATATGTTAGAACAAAAAAAGTTATCCCCCATACTGAGTAGCGAACGGAGGAGGGGCAATTTCGTAAAAAATCACGTCCGCTAGAAAGTGTAGCGAACGTCTGACAGCTTTTGAAAAAAAAAGATCTGGGCTGTCTATCCTTTTAGGATGAACGACCAGATCGTGCTTGCAAAATCTTCTATTTTAGTAGCGCTCTCAACGGATCAGCTCCCATATATATATATATATATATATATGGGAGCTGATCCGTTGAGAGCGCTAGCAAAATGGGATGGACGGCCCAGATCCTTTATTTTTGCGGCAATGTCAGTCGTCCGCTACACAGTGTAGCGGACAGACCTTTTTACCATCTTGCCCCTGCTCCCCCGTCCGCTACACTGTGTAGTGGACCACTTTCTTGGCCCCATATTGATAGCCAAAAAGTCGTCTACTACACTATCTAGCGGACGACTGTTTCCGTCAAATCAGTTGTCACATCAGTCCTGTCGATGCACGACTGTTACTTTGTCCTTATTCCACCGTCTGCTAGACAGTGTAGCGGACCGTTTTTACTTTTCATTACTTTGAAACCCTTATTCATTCCTTCTTCTCACAATTCTTCTAGCAGCGTTGGCAAGTAGATCGGCACAATTTCTTCTCAAGAAATCCTTTAATCGACGAATCAATCACGTAAGTTTACAAACCAATCCTTTATTTGTTCATAATCTAGAGTTGTTATTGCGGCTTATGCATGATTTTGAATGTGTGCGCGGTGCATTGTGCTAGCGTTTGTCAGTGTGTATATATATATATATATATATATATATATATATATATATATATATATATATATATATATGTGTATTGCGTATTATTTGTTCATGTGATTTCACTTGTAAAATCTCATTCCGTGTCTGTTTGTATCTATGTACATTGCATATACACAGCATGTGAACTTATGTGAGTATTATCTAATCACATGCTAGCGTTGACTGTGCTAGCGTTGTATGTTTGAGAATGTTTACGCTTCCAACCTTGCCGTTTTTTCATAATTTCAGTTGCCAAAAATGGATTTCAACCCTGGACCAGAAGATCCGTCCGTATTATACGACCAAGCAAACCATATCAGTACGCTCATATGGGATGGTGGAGTAAGATACTTATTTTATCAACTTTGTTATTCTTGGAAACGTTGTATATCGTTTATTTTGCTTAAATTGTATTTATTAATTCGTAGGAAAGAGCACTTCTCAACACGGTAGAAGTATCCGATAATTTTAAAGCATGAAAATTGAACAGAACCCAGAAAAGATTACTGCGTGGGATTGGGTTTGGGATTTTCACGCATGGGCAGATCTTTCAACAACTTGACCGGCACTTAATAGGTGCCCTTGTTGAAAGGTGGAGAAGTGAAACGAATACGTTTCACTTCCCTCTCGGAGAGCTGACAATTACCCTAGAAGATGTAGGGTTCATCTTAGGGTTACCGGTGACGGGGCGGCCGGTAATAGCTCCTCCGTCGGAAGCAACGAATAAGAGGACCGCTAGGGACTTCTTTACTTCGATACCCCAGGATCAATTTAGCACTGGTGGTATCAAGTTGAAGTGGTTGGTAGATACCTACAAGGTTCTGCCGGATAACTACACGGATCAGATGCTTGTGCTGTACACACAAGCTTTCCTCTTGTGGGTGATGGGGGCAATTCTGTTCCCAACAACGTCGAAGAATACCGTCAGCGTCAAATATTTACCGTTGTTGGGTAACCTGCTGGAGGTTGGGGATTATGCCTGGGGAGCCGCAACTCTTGCGTACCTGTACCGAGCATTGCACAAGGCAACGAGGCCCGACTCCAAAGCTATATGTGCATGTCTCTCGCTATTGCAGGTATATCATACAATTCTTGATTACGTGCTCGTTTCTTTTTTTTTGGTTGAATCGACAATAAAATTTGACGATACTTTATTTAATTTGTCTTTGCTCTCAGGTGTGGTCTTATGAACACCTTGCTACCGGCGCACCCAGGCGTAGGGACGGAACCGATAATGTGTGGCCTCGGTTGTGCGCCTGGGAGTACAGTCGGAAGGACAGCCACTACCCGAGGAGAGACGATCCCCATCACAACATTACGTACTATCGGGGGGAGCTCGACTCGTTATCTCCTGGCCAGATGCGATGGGCACCGTACAAACATTTGGCGCGACGGGTGGGAGAGTCGTTCGTCTTCACGCTCTCTGGGTTGCAACGCACACCCCTGATCCACTTCGAGGTCGCAGAGTGGCAGCTGCCAGATCGCGCTATGCGCCATTTTGAGTGCCTGCAGGGGTTGCCAGCCGGCGCGCCGGATATGAGGCTTAACAGGAACCCACCGGGTGTCGGACGGTTTGGCAAGGCGAATGCGCACGACTTGTGCGCACGAGAAAGTTTGGAATTCCTGGCAGGACACGCTGGCGGCCATTGTGTCGGAGCCTGACCCCGTGATCAGCATCGAACAGTACAATGGGTGGTACTACCGCATCACCCGGAGGAGAGTAGCTCCAGTAAGGTTTGAACGCGGGGAGAAGTACCACCCTAGGGGTCAGATCGATGAGCACATGGCATACAATCTGGTAAGTTGGCCAACCAGTGCCTTTAATTGAACTTGATGATTCTAACTGTGTATGAAGTTACTTATTTATTATCTCTCTGGATGTAGGTTAATGCCTCGTTCGCCTTCTTCCAGAAGTTGAGCGAGCGGAAGGATTTGGTGGATGCAATGGGCGAGGAGCTTCGCCAACAGGCTGAAGCGTTGGCGTATGGCTGCGGGAATTTTTTGCGCCAAGCATCGGGCCAGCCTTCTGGCGTCAGCCCGGGAATGGGTTATCCGGGGTGGCAGCCCCCATATGTGAGCGAGGGATACACCGATCCCTCGGGACAGACTTCGGGAGTGAGCCAGGGATATGGTGGTCCCTCTGTACCGGGAATGGGTGGTGATTGGGGACCGCCAAGCACCATGGGCCAGGCTCAAGCGCCGTGGGAAGACTACAGTGCGCCCTCCTTCTCTTTGCTATTGGACTCGGAACCCCAACCCCTCTCTCAGAGTCAAGTCACGCAAGACTGGGGTTTCGGACACATCAGTCTGTCGGAGACACTGCCCATTGTCCCGTGGGCAGGACCATCTATTGCCGAAGGAGGGCAATATCCCCCGGTCGACCCCCCGAAGGAGTGCAATATCTCCCCGTCGACCCCCGAGGGCAATATCGCAAAGGGCATCCAGTGAAGCCCCTAAAGCCGCATAAATGCCAAATAATCAGAGAGCGTTATTTTAGCGGCTTCCCCCGGGACAAAGCGTTGTATAGTGTGAATCATCCGGAGGGCATGGATTACACTTGCGAGTGGGGAGAAATGGCCTCCCTGGCTCCGGGGAGTTGGTTAGACAACGGTGTCATCTCCACATACGTGGAGATTCTGAAGGAAAGGGGTCGGGAGCGGCTGAACGGGTATCCGGCCGTTTTTTTGGTGGATGCCTTTTTTCATAGCCTCCTAGTGTCTGAATGGCAGGAGTGGGTCGAGCAAAGGCGGAAGAAAAAGTTGAGCCAGTGGAGACCGTCCGCTAACCTACGAGCGTATCTTAGTAGGGATAGTCCAGTGAGCGCAAGTGTTGCCGACGTGTTTCTAATCCCATTTTTAGGGGAAAGCCACTGGTACTTGGTTTGCTATGAACCGAAAGAGAAAGTCGTATCGGTGATCGACAGTCTCCACGACGATACCACCCACATGCCTGTGCTGCAGATGTACAAAGCCCAGTTGGACTCAATGGTAATATTACGATTGTTGTTTAACAGTTATTGTAACTTGGCATAAATGTTAACTCGTGTCTTACGCCGTTTTGTGTTTCTCGCAGAATATATTTTGTGCAATGGTCAATGGTATCCGTGGTAACCCTGTACCGGCGCGGCCAAAGCTCGATTTGCGATTGAAGAAGAGGAGGCCCAAGCAACGTAACACTTCGGACTGCGGCGTCTTCCTTTGCATGTACATGGATTACATTTGTCGGTCTGAGAGCCTCAAGGCGGCCGTCTGGAGCCAAGCAGAAGTAGACACCTTTAGATATAGAATAGCTTGGCAAATTATGAAAGGCCGGCCTAGAGCGGTTAGGTTTATTGTAAATCCGGCTAATGACGAGAATCCCCCCCAACATGAGGACCCCAGTTGACATTGTACCATTACAATATTTTTTTTAATAAACCATGATTATTTAGAAAGCTCTCATTGGTGTGATTTGATTTATGTTGAAGATTATTGATTGATTGATTTGTCTGATTTGCATTGAAGATGATTGATTGATTTGAGTTGGTTTTTTGGCTCTCATTGAGAATGATTGAAAGGTGGAAAACAAAATGTGTAGCGGACAGTAGGGGAGTGCAAAAATTTTCCAAGTGTTGGATTAGAGTTTGTGCTGCGCCGTCCGCCATATAGTGTAGCGGACAGTGGGGGCAACATAGGTGCAAAAAATTTTCAAGTGTTGGGGTTCAGAGTTTCTGCTGCGCCGTCCGCTACACAATGTGGCGGACACTCGGGGAAGTGAAAAAAATTTCTAAGTGTTGGGGTTTAGACTTTCTGCTGCGCCGTCCGCTACACAATGTGGCGGACCCTCGGAGAAGTGAAAATTTTTTCTAAGTGTTGGGGTTTAGAGTTTCTGCTGCGCCGTCCGCTACACAATGTAGCGGACACAAGGGGTAGTGAAATTTTTTCTAAGTGTTGGGGTTTAGAGTTTCTGCTGCGCCGTCCGCTACACAATGTAGCGGACACTGGGGGAGGTGAAAAAATTTTCTAAGTGTTAGGTTAAGAGTTTCTGCTGCGCCGTCCGCTACACAATGTGGCGGACACTCGGGGAAGTGAAAAAAATTTCAAAGTGTTGGGGTTTAGAGTTTCTGCTGCGCCGTCCGCTACACAATGTAGCGGACATTGGGGGAGGTGAAAAAATTTTCTAAGTGTTGGGTTAAGAGTTTCTGCTGCGCCGTCCGCTACACAATGTAGCGGACACAAGGGGTAGTGAAAATTTTTTCTAAGTGTTGGGGTTTAGAGTTTCTGCTGCGCTGTCCGCTACACAATGTAGCGGACACTGGGGGAGGTGAAAAAGTTTTCTAAGTGTTGGGTTAAGAGTTCCTGCTGCGCCGTCCGCTACACAATGTGGCGGACACTCGGGGAAGTGAAAAAATTTTCAAATTGGGGTTTAGACTTTCTGCTACGCCGTCCGCTACACAATGTAGCGGACACAAGGGGTAGTGAAAAGATTTTCTTAGTGTTGGAGTTTAGAGCGGACAGTGGGGTACTCCAGGTGCAAAAAAGTGTAAAAAATTTGGAAGTTAAAATTTTTTTTTTTTTTGGTATTTTTAGCCGTTGGTCAGACTTTGTTCGAGTTGGTAGTTTCTGGCAATGGAATAAGTGCTTTAGCAGCGGATTAAACAATCTCAACATTCTCAAGCGCATGATATTCCATCAAAAATTTGACACCCTCAAATCATCAATTGACCATCACAATTCTCAAATGCACAATTAAGAACCTAAAATTATCAGACACAAATTTATTAACATAAATTTATTAACACAAATTTAGGGTTCAACATTGGGGGAAAACTTTTTCACAGGTGCTTTGATCAAACACGGATACTTGAAACCTAAATAGCCCCTTGTGTTCAAAGATTACAAACTCCCCTTCATTGAGGTCGTGCTGCTCGCAGAAATTACTCCAACCCTCTGCGAAATAAAGTTGCTCTTGGCCGCGCTTCTTCTTGATTTTAACAAGCCATGACCCCTTGCTGCTGGTTAAAGTTGCTTCGACCTAAGTGGCTTTGTGCCAAAGTGTGGTAAGCAATCTGCAGAAGGCTACCGGTATGGCCTATCACATTCATTATAAGACAGGTAAGTTTTTAAGCAAAGATAAAATTAACACACACGAAAACACAGAGTAAGAGGGATGCCTACAAGTTCGGTATGAAACCCAGGCACCATGACCTTGAAGAAGTGTCTATTCACCGAAGCAGAAGCCATGCGGATGGTCGCCGTAGAGGGGGTCGTGGGTGGGTGAGATGTTAGAGACAGAGAGAGAGAGAGAAACGGGTAGAAAAAGAGAGGCCGTTCTGATTGGTATTTAATAGGAGTTTGACGTCCGCTACATTGTGTAGCGGACAGAAGGCATACCAATAGTTTTCTGTCCGCTATATTGTGTCGCGGACACTTTACAACCCAATAATGTTGGTCTCTGGTGCGCCGTCCGCTACATAGTGTAGCGGACGGGGCAAGCCAAAAAAAAAAATTTTAAGTTAATTTGTGAATGGGTCCATTAGAAATAACCTTCCAGTCTTCGGTAAGAAGATAATCTCATCAAATATTACGTATTATTACAAATGTCAAACAATCTTGATGGCTTATACAAAAAAACTAAAGGTCCACTGCAGCTGCTTCTTCTTCATCTTCTTCCTCGTCTTGCAAACCCCTGGACTTATCCCCAGTGCCTTGTAATGGTTCCGCTTGTCATGGTCGGTCATTTTGTTGCACAATGCACACCTTCTCAGCTTTTTAGGTTGAGTTGCCTGTTCAATAGAGCTCTTCATCCGCGTAGATCTCTTGCGTCCTTTCGTCTGCGATATAATTGGTCCAAAGGCCGGATATCATTGTCGTCTTCCTCCCCCGGCTCGTCATCTTCTGATCCCGTTGTAGGCTCAGTGTCAACCGCATTGCTGACTGAAGCTGCTTCCAACTGGTCGACGATGGGCTCTTGCTGCTGAGCTACCTCGAGGAGATGTTTATATCCGACCATTGTAGCAGCACCTTTTACGGACAAACGGGTGAACATTGTCACCAGATGATTATACCGCAACGTCTCTGATTCTTCAAAGTCAGTATACGGGTGCTCCGGAAAGGCAATGGTACCGTGCAACCTGTTTGCACCTTTCGTCCACCGTGGCAGGACATATTTATCGGGGATTGTCCTGATATTCTTCTGGGTGAAAAACCGCAGAACGTGTCTACACAGGATGCCGTGGAACTCAAACTTCTTGCAAACACATGTCACCGAATCCGTCAATGTGTCATGGCTCACCGTATAAATTCTGCGCAGCTTCTCAGGGACGAGGTCATTCACGAGCGAATAAACCTTGTACTCACGCGTAGACATTTCTGCCACCTTGTTTATACTGTATCGTCCCGATTTTTGCAGCTCTACTTGGTATAGCAAGAAGATCTCCTTCGTATAGACTTTGGCACCGTTCAGCTCCAGCGGGGTCTCGAGCAACCTTCTCCTTTGTTTGTACGTTGTTGCAAAGTCGGCAGCCCTTTCTTTTACGAACAACGAAGCTACCGCTTTTTGTGCGGATGCAACGAAAGTCTTCAAATTGGTAGTTGTACCCACATAACTATCGAACGTGGCATTCATAGATTCACTCCTGCCCGTCGTTTTCATGCCCGCTGAAAAATACCTCCTCGTGTAAACGCCAATCCATTGCTCTTTGCGCTCGTACAAGTGCTGGAGCCACTCGTTGTCTTGCAATGAGTAATCCCGAACAAGCTTTTCCCACCTCTCCTCGAATTCCTCAATCGTTAACGACTTGGTAACGCACTTGTCAAAATCCTGTTTAAAGTCTGGATACTTTGCGTACACGTGATGCAGACGTTCCGGGTATTTGTTGCTTATGTGCCAAGTGCACAAGTTGTGCCGAGTGTCTGGGAAGACGGTCGCAATAGCCTTCTTCATTGCCAAATCTTGATCGGTGATGATCACTTTGGGTGCTTTGAAGTTCATTGCTTCCAGCCACGTCCTAAACAACCATACAAAAGAACCCTCGTCCCTTAACAAGGCGAACCCGAACAGGATGGAGTGATAATGATGATTGACGCCGGTGAAAGGAGCGAACGGCATCGAGTACTTGTTGGTACGGTATGTGGTGTCGAAAGTCACGACATCCCCAAAATGCTTATAAGCTAGCCTCGAACGACCGTCGACCCAAAAAATTGTACTAACTCGATGCTCGTCGTCAAGTTTATAATCGAAGGTAAACTGCGGGTCCTCCATCTGCATCCGTTTCAATAGGCTCATTGTCGATTGCGCATCATTGAGGTCATACGCGGCTCGTCTATGGGTTCGGACCGCGTTACGAACGTCTGTCGTGTTAAAGTTTAAATTTTGAATTCCCCCAGCCTGTTCAGCAAGAACATTAACAATCTCAGTAGGTCCAATTCGCGCATTGCTCATTGTGTGAATTAGGCTCCTCGCGACCTTACCCATCTTCTTGTGTTGATGCATCTGACTCACCTTAGAAGGAGTTACTAACGGGTGATTGTGTGCCAGTTCCAGGCTGGTAATAAGCCAATGATCTTGATTGGGTTTGTAGCTTACGAACATCTTGACCTGGCAATTTGTGCGCTCAAAGCAGTCCCGTCTTCTACGCGGATATCCTATTTCATCATCACTGTCATCATTGCCTACGCGTGTCTCATTTTGCAATGAGTTTCTGCCCCTATGACACTCGTATAAGCGAGAGCATATCTTTTTTGTTACGTTGCTTGTTCTTGTAGTCTTTATTCTAATGCCAAAACCAACCCTCAATGAATACGCTCGAAAACATTCTTCAGCTTCTTCCAACGTTTGAAACGTTCGTCCTAGATACGGATCACTAGCATCTACGGGGACGTTGGAGCTCGACACGAAATCAGACATTGTGAAACAAGACCTGTGTAGAAATAGACTACGCTTAACAATCAAATGGCATTTCTAACTGAAAATATTACCTAAAAATTACCTTGGCGAATAGACCAATTTAGGATGACAAACATACCGTATGCATAATCTCAAAAGTGTCTCCAAATTAACAATTATTAATTTATTGAACATAACAAATTAAAATTACTAAGATAAATAGACGAATTCATCTTACCAAAAAATCGAATTAAACTATAATGAATTTATTTAGAGTTAACAAATTACACTTTTTTTATGAACATCATGTCTAGAACATCACAAAAAATCTAGAGTATAACATCATAAATTGATGAATACAGTGACAAATTTCTAGAACATAAAAAAATCTATACTTTTTTGTCCAAATAAAATAAAATTATTTTTACCAGTCAATCCATAAAGAAAACTTCACCATTCGCAAACTTACCTTACTTGAGTGAAGCTTGAAGTAAGTGTTACTCGAAACTTGAAGGGAGCTGAAAATGAAAGCGAGTCCGAAGGAGAAGAAAATTGTAGCTGAAGGAGCTTGAGGAAGTTTTTGGGAATAAAAGTACTGTCCGCGATACTGTGTAGCGGCGCAATTTCCGACAACATTGACGTGTGTAGAAATGAAGGTACATACCCGTCTGGAAATGTATCAGGGCTGTTAGTAGTCCGCTACACTGTCTAGCAGACAACTTTTTGGCTATCAATGTGGGGCCAAGAAAGTGGTCCGCTACACAGTGTAGCGGACGGGGGAGCAGGGACAAGATGGTAAAAAGGTCCGTCCGCTACACTATGTAGTGGACGACTGACAGCGCCACAAAAATAAAAGATCTGGGCTTCGGGATGGACGGCCAGATCGCGCTAGCAAGATCTCCTATTTTGCTAGCGCTCTCAACGGATCAGCTCCCTACACACACACACACACACATATATATATATATATATATATATATATATATATATATATATTAGATAATAGAGTTTTTTTTTCTTTTATCGCTTACAAATCATTTTATTAATATATAGATGATATTTTTTTAAAAGAACAAAGAAAAAAAATAATAACTTCTTTTATCAACAATTATCAATTAAGTGATGCTTTCCATAGCGTTCTAAGTTAATTCATACACGGCTCTGACTTTAAAGAAAGAGGAGTGCTATTTCTTTTGGCACCATATATATATATATATATATATATATATATATATATATATATATATATATATATATATATATATATATATACTTATTCACAATTTATTTATCATTGAAAAAGTATATTCTTAAGAAAAAACTAAAATACTCAAACATAAATGATAATAATATGCCACTAATAGCTTTATAGCGACGAAAAGGAGGTGCCAATACTAAACTCCCTCTCCGGAGCAAAGCCAAACCGCCGGATCCCCAGATATACCAACAAGCCCTCCCTTGTACTTCACATTTCCAGAGTCTACCATAAACCAGCTCCCGAACACCCTCTGAAAACCAGACATGGCCACCACACTAGCTCGACTCTCCAGAAAAGCCCTAACTACCACCTCAGGCCACCATCTCCTCCTCCGCCGAACTATCGCCACCGAGTCCACCAGCGCCGCGAAGATCACGGACTCGCCGGATCGCGTTAAATGGGACTACAGGGGGCAGAGGAGGGTCATCCCGCTCGGCCAGTGGCTCCCAAAGGTCGCTGTCGACGCCTACGTGGCGCCCAACGTGGTCCTGGCGGGTCAGGTCACGGTCTGTGACGGAGCGTCTGTTTGGAGCGGCTCGGTCCTTCGGGGCGATCTCAACAAGATCACCGTCGGGTTCTGCTCCAATGTCCAGGAGAAGTGCGTGCTCCATGCCGCCTGGTCTTCGCCTACAGGTTCGGGTTCTTGGCCCGATTTTTAGGGCTTTCTTTGGTTGCTTGATGTATTGTTCTTTGGTAGTGCGGATAAGAAAACCCAAAATTGACTTGAATCAGAGGCGCTAATATGGTTTGTTTAGCTAGATTTCATGATGTCTATGATCTGCACTGTACTCATTTTAGCTACTTGTTATTTTTACAGCGTTCTGGTTACTTTTATGTAGATAAATTAATATAAGGGTGCGATATGTTAGCACTTGTTCCAGATTGTGTATATGTCAAGTTACCATTTTGTCTGAAAGCTTAAACGGTTAGAGATTAGGCCCAACAATGAATAGCATGCTTAACTGGATAGACATAGGGAGTAATAGAATTAAGATGTTATATCATGCTGCAGAATGGTGGTGTGAATTGCCAACCATGGATAGGTTGTTGCGATTCAGGTTTTTGGTGATGCTTTTGTTATCTGAATAACGTTGCAAAAACTTTTGAAATGATAAGGGTTAGATTGATCGTGTGACTACTGAGACACAAAGGAATGGGGTAGTTTTGGTTTTTGGGATTGTTTAGGTTCTTTATTTAATATATGGAAGTACAGAACCATACATGGTTAGCAGGCCATTATATGGCCATGAAGTAGAATTAGGGTCGAACTTTTTGATATTTGGTCATTGTGGTCAGTTCGAAACTATATTTAGTGAAAACAAGGGTGAGAAATCTTGGTGACACATTCAGAACTAACAAAAATGTTAATATATCTTTGAATCCATTTAGCTAGGGCTTTATCGAAGTTACAGTGGTCGCCGTTTTATTCTCATGTAGAGTTAGTTATTAGTTTATTACACTAACTAAGGTGCGTTTGAAACCCATTTCAGTTTTTAGTTTTTGTTTTCAAAAAAATCAAAACGAAAATCTCTTTGAGTTTTCTTCTTTTTACAAAACTGATGGGTTGTTGGATATAGTTTTACATAATTGGTTTTTACTTTTGATTCTTTTTTTTTCCTTTCTAATTTTCCTCTCTTCTTTTTTCTTTCATTTTCAATACTTGAGAGCTTCTTCTGAGCTCCAATTTCAATAACAAAAAGCGCCCCCACCATGACTAACAAATCTCCTATGTCACGATCCAACTACTGCTATGTCAGTAGTTTGTTGTATCGATAATAGTGGTCGATGGATGAAATCTTTTGGTAGTGTTTGTTGTAGGGACAATGATGGTCGGTAATCGATGAGATTCCAGAAGAACCATATCTCCTCTTCCACAGGATGATGGACTGCTCGGAGAGGATGGTGGAGTGTTTGCTTACCAATAAGAAAATATAGAATTTGATTGGCATTCGAGCCTGACTTTTGTTTTCCATGGTGAAGGGTAGAGGTTGTATCAAGGAGAGGCTTTCGTTTTTCTGTGTAAGAGAGCGAGCTTCACTTCCTATTATTGGTTATTGACCTACTTCTGTTAGTGCCAGAACTAATAAATCTCAGAATTGGTATACGAATTTTGAAGCTATTTCATCTGGTTCTGGGAAGGATTAGACTATTAAAGAACTGAAGGGAAAGCAGGACGCCATAGCATAAAGCATACAAATCATTTTTTGTAAATGTGAAATCTTTTGCTTTTTCAAACCACAGGAGGCTAGGCTATCTAGCCAACAGTTGGAAAATCAGATACAATTTAAATCTTTTAATCGAACTATGGATGTTGGATAGGTATCCTCCAAAATAGTGTCGTTTCTCAGTTCTCACGGTCATACAGTGAATACTTGACCTACACTGTCCATCCAAAGGGGAAACCTGGCGACTACCATAGCTAACTATCCGCAAACTGAAAGGAGGTGTTGTGCCTTGCTTCGTGCATCCACAAACAAATGCTCAAGTTTGGTTAATGAGGTGCAACAAGCTTCGCCAGTCAAGGCATCATATTCCTTCCATGAGGTACTGAGGGCTACTGAACACCGCTGTTGGTGTATATTGTCTGTCAAGGAATATCAGTCCTCCTTAAACTAATTTCCCATTATCGGGAAAGGTGTTATATACGATAATGCTCCTCTCACAAGCATGTAAATGTTAGAGGAGCAGCCCTCCTTCCAACTCTTAGGCTCCCCAAGCCACAAACTAGCAATTATTTGCGCACCCTTGTATTGCAACCTCAAGACAGCCCACCCCTGTAAGTAAATTTCCTCATAAAACTTCCAGCACTCTTTACCCTTAAAATGCTTCTGTAAAATCACCAAAAAGGTCTAGGTCAGTGATCAGGATGTTTTTCTTAATCTTTGATTTTAGGGTTTTTAGGAATAGATTTTCTGGATTGCTTTTTGGGTCATGGGGGCAAAGGGCCCCCAGGGGAGGAGGGGCTGCAGCTGGCGCTCAAGTTTTCTTTTCATCAATGAGCAACATAGGATCTGTTGAGTAGTACCTTATGAGAGAAATTTTCTCATTAGGCATCTTTGTGTGATAATTGCAGTTGGTAACTAGATGAAATCTTTAAGTTGTTGAAATCACTGAATGTCTTCTATATTTGGGTGTCTCCGTTGTGTTTCCTTTACTCGTATGCCCTCACAGATATGCTTGTTTTTCACTTTATCTTATGCTATGGATATAAGAATCACTTAGATGAGAGGACTAAGCAGCAGGCCTTCTTATTGAGCGTAAGTGTTCTCTGTGAGACTAAGTGATCCTGTTGATGTGTGGTTTCATCGTCTGATTTTTGAGGAGAGGTAGCTAATGAAGATGTTTGACTGGTTTCACCTTATTGTATCGTTGTCAGACAAGGACAGCAGTTTATTTAGTTATATATGCTGTCTACTGGAGCTTAGGAAGTAGCATTAGAGGACATTGAAGAGATAACCTAGATTTACTATAGCCACTGAGCTACTTTAGTATGATCTTCCGGGAAAAGGTTATATAAGACAACTAGGAAAAACTTTTGAGTTGTGCTAGTGACTGATGACCTTGGAAAAGGGTGGTCAAGAATTGATGTATGACACAGGTATCACTACTCATAAAGTTCCACGCGATGGAAACTGGATGTGGAATTCTATTTTTCCTGGCGTAGAAGAAGTTAGATAAAAGATGCGAGAACTTTATTTGGCATCCAGGAACAGGCCGAAATTTCTATAAGGTTGCTTAACAAGACAACGATGTTTTTTACGTTGCAATTATACTTAGCTTGTAGAGACTGGATTCCGAGTTTTAGGATAGAATTTTTTTTTGGTATAAGTTCATAAAAGTCAAGGCAGGATAAGGGGAATGCATATCTAGAAGAACTTTGAGCGATGAAGAAGAAAATAAAAATTGAAGGGGTTGAGAAAACCCAAATGAATCTGTCTTTTTTCTTCTTAACTGTTCATTAATGAGGGACTGGACAGATATATGCTTGAAAACAGAAGCAGAATAAATGAATCTTTAGGGCCTTGCGCTATTAATATCCTGTTTTACGAGGAGCCTCCCCACCCTCCACAGAGCACACAGACGTAATCTTTGTGTGTGCGGGCTTGTAACATACCTGGATTCCTGATCTTTCACATGTATAATGCTGCTTAACAGGTTGGAACATACCATATAATATTGGCAGATGAGTATGTTGTGGATGGCAAGAAGAAAACACTAATTTGTGGTAGAACCCCTAAGAAAGATGGTTCAAACTTTTATGAATATCCTTGCCATAAGCAAAGCCAATTGCAAATGGAACCTATCCTGCCCCTCTCAAAGGGGTCAGAGTAGGATGTAAAGCTTGTTCTCTTTTCTCATGTTCAAGAAGCTGAAGTCACTTGAATTCTTTCTGGTGGAATTCTTGTGTGACCTGTTTTCAAATCCTCACGTATGGTGCAGTTCCTTGAATCATGTATTTAGTACCATACCCATGCAAGCACCCACACATTTATGCAACAGATAGAAATAGTTATGGCAGAACGAGGAAGTCAATACAACTAAGTTAAGGAAGTTGAGTTGAAGTTAGAAAATGGGAAGTCTTAACCTAGTGATATGCTTATGCCTTGATGTTATATCCTACATCGAGTTCAGTGTGTGTGTGTGCGCGCACGCGCGCGCATCTATATATATACATATATGTATCTGGGGAAAGATGATCCCACTCCAAAATTGAACTAACCCACTCCAAAGTGACATTTAGTGGCACTTCAAAAGCCACTCTTGAATATCTGGTGACGAATTGGAGTGATCTAGTTGAAATTGGAGGGGGGTTATTGATTTTTATTCTTTCCTGGTTAAGCTTATGATGACATAGTTCAAATGGTTCATTTGGGAACTTACATTCATGGATAAGGTTTTACTATTGGGTAAATTACAAATGAAACTCCTGAGGTTAGCCATAAACTACACACGACACCTACTAATTTTTTTTATTATTCTTCGCCCCCTGTGGTTTGTCACTGTATTACATAACCCACTTCTGTTAGTCAACCGTCAAAAAAAGTTTGGGCATCTTTTCAAAGTTACGATATTCCCAAAATACCTTTAGATCTTCCTCTTTTTCCTTACAGGCCAATGCTTAGTCAGCGCCACCGCCGCCCCGCCACTGTGGTATGCCCTTTAAACACACAAACCCCAATCTGTCTCACCCAACAAAACCAACCCACCCACTAACGCCCTTCAACTCTCACCGCCGCCTGTTGGGGCTGCTATCCCACTGCTCCGGCCACTTACTGCTCGTAAACTCCCCCACACACCCACCCCAATTGGGATTGGATCCATCCGATTGGGAGTCAAAGATCCATCTAGATCTTGATCTAGACCTAGATCGGCGAGTTACACGGCCACTCTGGCATAGCTAGGCTCCTCTTCTACACAAGTGACCTTTTTGGGATCGTTGATCACAATCACGGCATCGGAGTGGCAAATGCTGGCCTTGTTTACTTCACCGACCGTTTACTCACTATGTCTGAGGATGACACCTTAACACCTGAAAAACACGCCCTCCGGCGACCTGAAGACCGTTGGAAGGACAATTTTGACGAGCAGCTGAATTCCACCATGATAGCTCACCCGAAGCTCGACCCGGTTCCCGGTGAACTCTTTTTTCTGAGCTACGACGTCGTGCAGAGTCCGTACCTCAAGTACTTCAGGTTTTCGCCTGAGGGCGTAAAGTCGGACAACATTGAAATCCCTCTTGCTGAACCTACAATGATGCACGATTTTGCCATAACTGAGAAGTATGTTTGTTCAGTCTTCATGAAAATGTTAGAGCAAGAAAGTGGTGGATCTAGATATAGGACAGTGGCAGTGTGGGTGGTGAAAACAAATAGTGGTGAAAATAAATGGTGGTGGTGGAGATTGGTGAACGGAAAAATTTACATTCTTGACTATGTTGGTTGGGTAAATTTACATTCTTACAAGGGGTATAACGTCCTTTCTTTTATTTCTGTTAATTCTGTGAATGGAAAAATTAGTTTAATAAAAAAACTCAAAAGGCGCCCTGTGTAGTTTAGGGCAAACCTTAGAAGTGTCGTGTGTAATTTACCTTTTACTATTTGAGATATGGCATTTTATTCTCAAATTATTGCAAAATATTAAGCCTTCCCCCCCCCCCCCCAAGAAAGGAAAAGAAGAAGGAAGCCTTTAATGAAATAGAAAGGCTTTAGAAGTCTCTACAGAAATATCTGTAATCATGCATCTATACATTTAGTTTTCATCTTAAACAATCTGCAACTTTTATCCGTATCTCAGGGCTGCCAGCAGAGACGTTGATCGAGAGATTTGTAACAATTGGCGCATACAGTCTTTTGCGATCCTGTACGATTGAGCCAGAATGCATCATTGGTCAGCACTCCATACTCATGGAAGGTTCGTTGGTTGAGACCCACTCTATTGTTGAAGCTGGATCCGTAGTTCCCCCAGGGAGGAGGATTCCAACTGGTGAGCTCTGGGCTGGGAATCCAGCTAGGTTTGTTAGGACCCTGACCCATGAAGAGACACTAGAGATCCCTAAACTTGCTGTTGCAATCAATGATCTGAGCAAAAGTCATTTCTCGGAGTTCCTACCTTATTCAACAGTATATTTGGAGGTTGAGAAGATGAAGAAAAAATTGGGGATTGAACTTTGAAGACTTGCGTTTCTGTGATTCCATGTATCAGTTAGTTGAATTTCACTTGGAGAAGGGAATAAGCAAATTCTGACTCGAATGCTGGCCTTTGAGTCCCTTGTTTTTGTATGTTACTTAGTGGCCAGCTAAGGGACTGGTTACGAGTTCGATTAAGTTCAATCGGGATATAGTGTTCGCAGAAGTTATTTGCGCATGCTCTGCATCTGCACTTTTACCTTGAGAATGTTGTTGAAAGCTTCTAGCTTTGAGCATTGCAAGATGTATGATAAGCCACAGCATCTGTTTTCTCACTCTCTATTCTTGATCCTCTCTATGTATGCAGAAATGTTGGTGACCTCCAAACATTATTCAATTGCTTTGTTTGAACAAAAAGGAAAAAAGAAGTGCTTGGTGAATAAAGGAATTAATCGTTTGACAGTACAGTGGGAAGGTCTTTATACTTGATGCTTCTTATGGGGTTTCGACTTTTGCCAAAGTACAATTAACACACACTTGCTTCGCTAAGACGCCATCCGCAACAAATCTGTAGTTTTGTTTTTGTACTGGCTTCGTGTCTTGACCTAGGCTGAAACCAATTTCTAAATGGTTGGTGAGCAGAATCAGTCCACCCTTGGTGCGAATCTGGAGCACCAACCAGGCTTTAGCCACTCAATTAAAAAAGATTACATTGTGAGGTGCACTAAGTTTCTTTAATAATGTGAAAGGATTGCCTCTACTATACTCTTGATACAACTTCCCATTTTTATTTTCAATATTATTTGAGTTGATTTTGTGGGCAAATTCTCCTTTCTCAAAACCGATGGCTTAATTGCAAATTTTAGCATTCTTCTAATGTTGTTAAATTTTAGTGTCCAATCCCACTATATACTTAAGAGGAAAAGCTCGTTATGTATAAGAAACGATTTCAATTATCATGTCTAGTCGATGCGAAACTTTAGCACCTGCTCTCACACTTAGCGTGAAATATGAAGTGATTTAGAATTCTGGACTCGAGTAAAACGAATTTCACGTTGCGAAGAAGTATGATGTAGAGACCAAAACATTATAAACCACGGATAAGGACTTACTCTAATACCGTGATAAATTGGAGAAGAAAAATTGTGTACGGCCATATTTCAATCTTGATGAAAAAGGCTTATAATTTATAATAAGCCAAAAACAAATAAACCTTGCGTGTATGATAATCCAATGCCGCAAGTGTGGGAATCTATGGGTTTCTTTAGTGCACGAAGTGACCACCCAATCAAGGAGGAAACCTCTCCAACCATAAAATCTAAGACTAATCAAATCCATTCGAGTCTAATAATTGTAGTAGAGCTTAGCCATTTGGTCCATATTAGTTGTTGGATATCCTGCAGAAAACACTGCTTTAATGACACGATTCTTAATGATTGCACAAGCTTTTCAACAAACCCCAGTTGAAAAGCACATTATGTAGTAGAATTTGGTATCCCAAAAAAACTCGACCACACACAAAAATCAGTTTTGAAAAGTTGGTATGCCTTTAGTGGCGATTACCCCCCAACCCCATCTCTCTAATACAAAGGGGTCCATGTGCCAATACATCATGATGCAATAATAGGAGAAGGAGGAGGAGGAGAAGGTAGGGTTTGCTGGCTGGGTAGCTAGGCTTGTAAACCTACTTTAGAAGGTGAAATGGTAGCTAAGAGAGCTGGCCTCTGAGCACGCACAAGAGTTTATTATCATTATTATCATGTCCAGCCTGATGCCACCATAATTCCCACCAGGATACGCACCACTCTATGTGATGTGTAGCACTATGCATTAATTAATTGAAACCTTGTGCGACTTCCTCTCTCGAATACATTTTGTTTCTTCTAGTCGTTTCGTGGTTTATAACTATTTATTGTAACAAATACCAGTTTATAAATTAGTGAGGTCGAAAATGATTTTAACATCTGTTTAGTGATTAATAGTCTTAAAGGTGGTTGTGCACACCGTGAAGTGAGATTTCTTTCAACCATATCTATCTTGAAAAAAAATGAATGCTGCTGCGAATTTTTAATTTTGGCTGCTTACACTTAGTGAGTATGAGGCTTTAGGATTTACTTTAGCTGTTTAGACGTGCTCCGGTTTCATGGAAATGCCATTAAAGCCAACTAATAAGCATGGAATTTATGTTTCTAAGCCTCCAAGAGGTTAGCTTACATTATATATATTCATGTGATCAATAAAACAATGAACTAAGCCTGTTTTACTAATAATAAAAAAAATATTCGCCGTGCTGAATATTTTGTTTTGGACAGACAAAATTAAACATAGTGTAGAAATGGCGAACAAGGGTTTGACTGTAAAAGAGAGATTACACAATCCGAGTTAGTTGCATTTGGAAAAGATGATTCATGTACCTTCTAGGTCTGAAAATGCAGTGGTTTTTGTAAAAATAAAATGGAACCAACTCAATTTATCACAATATAATTATAAGAACATATATTAGATAACAGCTTTAACCAGTACTGTTGACTGATCAATATACATGCAAAAGGAGTTTCTACAAGTTCCCTGCTCGCTTTATCGGTTACTCATTTTTTGGTCCCAAATAACCTAAATATTGTTGCCATATCTCACATTAAGTGACAAAAGGGACCAGATATTTCACACATGAAAGCACTAGAATTGTTTATTCATCAACCAACCATAGTTGTGTCTGTGAAAACCTAGTGGGAGAATCTTAGTATAAGTTATTCGGTCTTCCATATCATGCAGAGACTTGGACAGCTCGCTCAACCATTTTTCTTTCAACATGACCTCCTTCTTTCTCATCTATTTCTGCATTACTTGTGGCTGGCAATACTATTTTTTCGTCTTCAGGCCAGCACAAGAACAGGCAGAACATCCGGGTGCTGTTTAATTCATCTGAGTATTTTCAGAGGTCAGCGCGGCGTCGACGTCTGTAGGCATCTCGTTCTTGTTTCTTTTTCTTTTGGTAAGTTCACCAATTCCATGGTTGTGCGGGAATTGCCAAGTGATGATGTTGGAATGGCTCAATCAAATCAAATTTCTCAAGGGTTGGGTCCTTTATTTTGATTGAGCCGTGCCAATATCACGTTCACTGTGTTGATATCTCCTAATGTATGCTTTTTTATATGGTCTAATGTTTATGTATTTTTGGGAGATGAGCACCCAATTTCGGCCTTTCTGTTGCTAATTACTCTTTAAGGTGTATGCGGGATGAGTTTGCCACATGACTGCTTCTGCGTGCCACGTTTTGACCTAGGGTTATAAGATGTATTTTGTAGTTATATATGCATGGTACAACATGGCTATGCATACTTGTGCAGGAAGATTCAGTGGAGAAATGTTGGAACCAGCTGATTCAAGTTTTCAGGAATCCAAATCAAATCCATTGTAAATTGTAGAAATCCTCGGATAAGGATCCTTTGCAGTTGCGGTAGCACGGTGTTGTATTGATTTAGCAAATTTTTTTGTCATCAAAAGTGTTTTGTCACTGTTATTGAAATTTGCAATGACGCCACACTTAACTTTTGATGTTACTTGTGTATCTACAATACGGCAGAGGATGAAATCCTTAGCACAGATGTAAACATGCTATAATCGATCACTTAAACCATCCATTTTGAATGCCTTAATCACTAACATCATGCCTCCTAGCGACACCGCTCATTTAGTCGTCATATTATGCTGCAGAATTTGTACATTTTGGTAGACCTGAAAGTTTGCATAACTACAGAGTGACTACACCATGTAATCCAGATGGTTCAAAGCTTAGTTTTTGTGTACATAGAGGTGCATATTATCTGAACTGCCATCTCTTGGTCTTTTTCTTCCTTTTGGCTAAGCGCGAGCCATCTCATACTCACTTTTATATGACTTACATTCTTCATATGACCTGCATTTATCGGCATATTACTGCTTTCTCCAAGTTTTCTAAGTGATGCTCTCTTTAGCTAGCGAATGCGAAGTCGTTTTTTCTCCTTTTGCTAGTCCGTCTTTGGGATAATCCTGGTTTAAATGCTTCTAAATTAACTCTCTGCACCTGTATGTGCATTTGTGTGGTTGTGTCATGCCGGTTGGTGGTGGTTGAGTGGTGTTTGGGGGTCGTCGTGCTGTACTTTGTTCCCGACGAAGAACACACGACGACCATAAAGAGTTACAACGCACATGAGAAGACAGTGGCCAACGCAGCATTCATCTCCGAGGAGGGGCCGGCCATTATTACATGTTTGAGACATGCAGTACACAGAATTGATATCGTGTCTGCCTGTTCAGTTGGTGCTTCGCCACACCAGGCCTGCACTCTTTGCTGTACTTGCTTCGACCAACAAACAACACTTCGTTGAATTAGTGATCAAGAGAAGCGGGGCAAGCATTTTTCTGTGAAGCAAATTTGTGGAAGGCATTCGATCTCCTTATAAAGCGGTAAGTACGTAACAGTTCTGTGGCAACCTTCTTGCTAGCATGCAGTTTTTATAAAATATCATGTCTCCTTAATTATACCAATGTCAAATTGCTTTTATCTTTCAGGAGTTCGTAACAAGCAGAATTTTAAAAGCAGAATTTTAACAGCAGGTTAGGATGTTTGCTAGTTGAGCACATCGACCTGCGAGATAAAAGGAACTATTCTGGTTCAAACAGCCCCTATACAGTTCACTTTCAAAAGCTCCGCCATGCATTTAGCGCGCGTCTTGAGCAAAGTATATATATCACAACTCACATCTCACTCAATATTTGGGTCCTCAGAGTGTTGATTTCCGTCATCATGTTTGGGCTAGTTTTGTACCGACTCTGCAGGATCGATGATCTACAGCTATTGAAAGCACATGTTTGAGACCTCAAGGGGGTACTTCTTTGCATGCAAAGCATGTAGCACCATTGCTATATCTTTTATTCGACGCGCCACGTCCCATAATTCAAGACAGGTTGAACAAATCGATCGATCCCAATACCGAAAGCGCTTTCACGGGGTTTGGATATGTACAAAAATATGGCTCAGACGTGAACTTATAGATGCTACATTAGCCTTTCGGTTGCACTTTGGAGCATGCGATGACAACGTTATCCTCGCTTCCAACGTGAGAACTGGTATGAGATGGCTCAAAGGGCCTTTCTCTGTGTACCAAAACCTCTATATTGATGAAGTCGTCGAGGACGTTTTAGCGAAATTCAATCCTCGTGCCTGTGTGCGCAAAGCTTGGAAGCTCAAACTTACTGGCCGAGGAATCCCGAGTTCCCTAATCCTGATCTCTCAGGTGATATAATATCTTCTGTCTTGCTCTTAGGGTTTTATGATTTTCTTTGGCTAAGTGAAGCTAAGCATTTTCTCAGTTCTTGTCTTTGCTTACCAAACTCAGGTAGGCCTTCTCCTTGGCTCACGATCACCTGACTGCAGTCTTCTGCCTGTTTCAGTTAAGGATTTCCAACTGCAAGATTGTCTAACATGACATGAAAGCCGAAGGACGGGTTTGTCTCGAAGGAGGAAGTTGACAAGGTGTTGAGGTGTGGTCTTGGCAGGCTGAAGAATTTGGATATAGACAGGGGCTGGTACGATCCCGTGGTCGACGACGAACAGTTTCTTTCTTCAGAGTTGGCGTTTTAGAGAATAGGAAGAACCACTTAACTGCTGAAATGGAAGAGAGATTGGATCATTACCTTCCAGAACCCAAGAGGGTTCTGGCTTTCATCTCTGAGATATGTTACCATGGGATGGCATTAGATTGAATGTCTCTATTCATAATATACTTATATCCAAAATTAGCAAGTATTAGCAGAAGCTTAGCAACTTTCTCAAACAAGTTCTTAGATTCGTCAATAGCAAATACAAAATGAGGCAGACTCATCGATACAAAAATTGGAGGGAGTGGTCAACTTCTTCCAATCCACAGTTCCACGCGTAGAACAATGGCCAAAAAACTTGAATAACATGCCAGATATGTTTTATGCGAGTCCAAGGGGTTTTAAGTAACGGTTGCCTGAAAAAATAACATGAAAATCTAATGCTCCAGCAGTGGTGGAGTGTACGACATGACTAGGCACACACTACTAAAGACATGCAGGCAGCACCGAATAGAGCCTTGATCTTGAGACTCGTGACCATATAAACTCAAATCCCCGCGTCCAATTTCCCCACCGCAGAATGATCCAGCTAACGTGACCCCAGGAAAGTTTTCCAAGAAGGGGGAGCTATCAATATTAGGTTGCCCAAAAAATGACTCACCACGACCACAGCAAGAGAAGATAAAACCGCCAAATACTTCTTTCTTATTGCAATTAGCAGCACCTAGTCCCAAATTGTGAGTGTTCGCATGGTTGCAATCTTGCTTCAAACATCTGAGGTTAGCGGAGATATTGCTACAAGAAGATAACGCGGTGTTGGAATCTGAATGATAGAAACGAAAAGAATCGCCAGTTTTGATACCACTGTCACCGGCATACAAGTATTCTTCATCTCCTCTGCAAAACAGACCCCAAAAAAGAGGGGAAAAGACGATGGCAAATTAAGGAAGCCAAGATATAACAGGTTGACAACTCAAATCCATGGATGCTTTCGACGTACTTTTTAAGTTACCTCCCGGTCACAAACAGAATAATTTATATTATATTACATGTAGCACAAATGTAATACCATTTCCTGACACTATCTACCAGACAGTATGTTCTGTAGATTTTTTTCCCGAGAGGAAAAACCTTGCATTGATTAGCACAACGGTAATTACAAGAGATAAAGATACAAGAATCCTCCTCCCAAAAAGATGAAGAAAAAGGAAAGAGAGGGGTCTGGAAAGGGACCAGGTAGGACATAATCCAGAACCGGACTGCCCAGCCACAGGAATGCATGAGTTCCTAGTGCAATTACAGGTCCATTTCCAAGGTTAAAACATTTTCTGAAGAGATCAGGTCATATGGTCAAGGTTTTCGGGTGGCAGAGGCTTCAAAACAAGAGAATTCATTCATTTTTCCACAAGTGACTAGTTAGAAGTTGTAACTCCCTAAATGCCATCCTCCCTGACTTCTTCTTTGACATATAAATGAAGTATTAATACCCATATCAACAATATAAAGTTCAAATTTGAGGCAAAAATGGAACACCTCTTTGAAATTTAAAATGTGAATCTATCTTATGATGCATGGTGCGCTCTCCAACTACAAAGTTCTACTCCAAACATGAGAAGGGTGCATCACAACAAGGCTGGCAACAGGGGCCTTCAAATGAAATTACAAGCTGCAACTATGTTGAGTTCAGTTGCTTGTGAAGCGACTTGCAAAATGAAGCAAATCAAAGACCAAAGTTGCTTACAAGGAAAAAAGAATGGATAGGTCTTGATATAATATTTTTTGACCTATGGAAAAAAGTAGATACTACATCATCATGGCCAGAAGTAGCATTAAATCATTAGCAGCAGCAGAACGCATTAGTCCATGTCCTTTATAACAGCCTTGAATTGTATCACCTTAGAATCGCATGTATAAATCTTACTTTTAACTCTCAAATCATCCCGGCCAATTTTCTCATGTTGTTGCCTATCAACCTTTTAAGATCTTATGAACGAGTGTCATTGTGTCTATATGGGTGATATACAGGGATAATTATGCCTTGCAATTCCAGATTCAAATCCACATGACAAACATGAATTTTTCAAACGTTCTGAAAGTGTTGCATAGTTAGTCACGACAAATGCATGATAAATGAATGAAAAAGAGTTCTCTCGTAAAAAATGTACTCATAATAGTTGCCTCTAAAAAAAAGGTAAACACTCAATCCAGTACAACATGCTTCCCATATAAAATCATTGAAGTAAAATGTCATCGAACTTCTATTTCCCCCCTCTCAGAGGCCTAGTAATATCATATAAAGGAGTAAACATAAGCATATTACAAGGGAGTTCCAAAACTTACCCCAAAACTTCATGGAATGCACAGGATGTTATCCATCTCGCTTTATCCAACCCAATGGAGCATTTCCTCCTTTTAATGACTCCAATATAGAAAGCAGGATACTGAATACGCTCTCCTATCTGTCACATAGCATGGCTCACCAAGCAGACAAGCTTTAGAATTTAGCAGAAAAACAAGAAGACGAAAACAAAGCATGCAAAACAGACAAGAATAAGTGCTTCCAGTCACAAACATGACGTAATTCTTGCTTGTTCTTCTTTCTCTTTTTTCTATTTACAAGCATGAAAACACAATTCAAAATTGGAAGAAAGAAAACACCTAGAATGAAAGATGGATCACAACTATGAGCCCCAACCTAGTAGCACACCTTCATATTCTACATGAAGGGATGGTATGAACGCTAACTACTAGCGGAAGAGTTGTGCTCTCGTTAATCAACAGAAACTAGTTCGATCATTATTTTATGCTACAACAAAACGTTAAAGCTTTTTCACGGATGATAGTATTTAAGAACTTTAGATAACAGAAACAGGAGATCATCTATGGAATCTAACTGGTACTGCGGCAAACAAGTCAACCTACTATACTATATATTCCTAGATAACTAGAGTACCAAGCTTGTAGACAAGCTGCCCAGCAGGCATTGCCAGCACTCTGATGCTATGGCTGTGCACTAAAGAGAGCACAGCCACAAAGTGACAGTTCCCAAAATAGGCAGCAAGCAAATCCTCCGCAACATTACTCCTAGGAATGTATGGGTACTTCCTTAGAGAATAAGCGAATTCAATAAACTTGCAGTGCTGGATAGCTATTCACAGCTACACACACATCCCTTTTAAAGCAGCAATAAGGAAATTCAGCATATATTTCTTCAAACACAAGGAAGAGTCTAAATCCATACTCTATTATGCATTTTCCGATGTTTGGTAGGTAATATGTGAATTTTATAGTTCTAGCGAGAACCCACAAATGAGGTATCAAAAAACCTAAAAGGCGTGAATTCAGAACATCCAAAAAAACACATGTTAAAACTATCTCCAGTAGATGAACTTGAAATATTGTCTCCAGAGGAGATAATAGAAGCAAATCAAATAAATTGCATGGCTGTAAGTAAAGTACAAATGCATTGAAGCAAAATTCAAGCATACTTCTCCATATATATGATCTAATATAGTTTGACCATCAAGATTTTCACGGGACCCTTCTCTTCTCGCAGTAAGCCATGTATAACACTCATCACGTATCTCTCTAACAGAAGCTGCCTTGTATGTAGGACCTATGGGTGATAAGCCAGTTGATAATGTAACATGGAATTGTGTTTCCCCTATACCTGCTAGCGAAGACCAGAAAAGAAGTTAAATAGAATAAAACCAGCTTGAAGTATAGAAGAACAAAAAACAGGAAAACAAGAAGAAACTTGTAAAAAATAATGCATTACAATAAAAAATACACTTTGCAGAAATTTCTATTGGTATAAGTCATCATTCAGAATAGAAGCACACTATACTGTCACATTTAGACACCACAAACTTTCGAGTTTGTATCGCAGTAGCAGATAAGGCTGCACAAAGGCACAGTAGGAAAGTTGCCTTACCACCACATATACAAAAACATTCCCAAAGAGGAACAAAAGGGTTAGAGAAACATTAAAAGTTGTTGTCAGAAGCACAGAACAAGAGGCCCCATTAGACAAAGAAACCATTGAAGTTAAACAAAGAAAAGAAGAAAAGGAAAAGCGGAAAAGAATAAGAGCGGAGCATTAAAACAATGAAAAAATTCCTCTGCAGAAGTTTCAATCAGAAACTTTTGAGGCATGTGTCCAGCAGTATATAAGGCTGCACATCATGGCACCATAACTAAGTAGTTTGCACCGTACTGAGTAGGAAAACAGCCTTACCAGCACACATAGAAAGTAACCCCAAAGAGCAACTAATTGCTTCGAGGAAGAATTGAAAAGTTGTTTGAAGAAGCAAAGAAGAAGAAGCACCATAATTACAGAAAGAAACCCTATGTAGTTAAGTTGGCTGGGTTTTAAAATTTGATGTCTATGATGAGTTATTAAAGATTACCTTAGATAAGTTAACTTCACAAACACCCCGACACACAAACATGTACCTCTTAATAATAGCATAGAAACACAGCCATACACAAGTACATCTCGATATGATTATACATACACAACACAGACATGTATGTCTCCAAATGCATAGCATACTGTGTCAAAAGAGGGCTTCCGCTCTAGTAACATGTCACGTTTCATTACCTATGATGAACACTACTATGTCACAGTAGTATGTAATCCATCGTAGTACCCGATATTCTAGACTTGATGACAATCATTAGTTTCATCTTCTGTTCTTTTTTCCTCCCTAATGTGCAATAAACAGATGGCACAATATTGATGCCAAGGAAAGTGGGTTCGTAGTTACCTAGAGGTGCCACAAATGATACAGTTCGCGTCAGCTGCCAGATGTACAAAGTGAGATGCAGTGAGGGTAGAGTAAGGGCAGAGACCAATGGCTTCCCAGAGGGAGCCCGAGGGTGGCATTACTGCGAGAACAATGGCGCAAAATGAATATACGACGACAGTCATAGTCTGATGCTTAGGTCCAAAGTCAAGGTCATGTATGTTCTCTCTCTAAAATTCTAGAGAGAGAGTGAAAATGAGTTCTGAAAATGTTGATGAGTGAAGTCCCCAAATGAATTCTCAAGACCCCTATTTATAGAGGTTGAGATGATGATGTCATCAAGCAAAACATAGCGCTCCCCGGGAGTGACGTCACCGAGGGGTCCACAGGTGCCGATGCTCCATGAACTGTTGGATCACATTTTCACCCGGCCTGCCCGCATAGCATCACTCTGTCTATCTGGAAAGACTGGCCCACACAACGTCGGTGTGGCCAGAGAGCCCCCTAGATCTAGCTACCAATCCAAAACCCTTGCAAAGTCCCACAAGGCGTCGAGAGATGCTGAGGACATAACAGTGGTGGGGAGACCCGACACCCAACTTCTAGTGGACTAGGCGCAATGCCCTTCAAAAACCTGCTCCCATCTCGGAGTGACCCAGGGGTCATAATCCCTAGGGGTGCTGATGAAAGCCCTCAATGCTGGAGCATGTACGCTAGTCACACAGACACTCTGGCGTATATAGTGTCCCAAAGGAGTTGCCTATCCATCGGGTGAGTCCTCATGTCGGAGCACTCGGAGCGGGCCAAAGTAATGTGCCAAAGAAGTCGCCTACCCGATGGGCCGAGATAGCTTCCCGGAGGAGCCGTCTACCTAGCAGAAGGGGAATTAAAGCTCCCTAGTAAAGATAGTGTCTCGGAGGAGTCGTCTATCCTCGCAGGTAAGTCCTTGTGCGAAAGCACTTAGAGCGGGCCAAGGTAATGTCCTGGAGGAGTCGCCTACCCCACGTGCCGAGGTAGCATCCTGAAAGAGCCGCCTACCTGGCGAAAGGGGAGTTTAAGCTCCCTGACAGAGATAGTGTCCTGGAAGAGTCACCTATCCTCGCGGGTGAGTCCTTGTGCCAAAGCACTCAGAGCGCGCCAAGGTAGTGTCGCGAAGGAGTCGCCTACCTGACGGGCCGAGGTAGCATCCCAGAGGTGCCATCTACCTGGCAGAAGAGGAGTTGAAGCTCCTGGCGGAGATAGTATCCCGGAGGAATCGCCTATCCTCGCAGGATGCTGCACACTCCGGAGAGTGGGTCAAAATATTTGTCCACGACCAAGGCAAGGTACGCATGGTGTGGTGAAAGGATGGACCAACGCGGGGGCGTGGTAGTGTGACAAGAGTGCCGGGGAGAGCGGCGGAGTGTGCTATGCCGGTAGTATAGTAGTGTGACAGAGAGCTAAAGGGCACGACTGTATCAGTGGCGCGGCACATGGGCGCTGTGCCGGGAGCACGATACTGTGATACAGAGCAGGGGTCACGATTGTATCAGTAGCGCGGCGCATAGGCGCGGTGGACTATGTGAGTCGATGCAAAGATGCGGCAGTCCAAATGTGCACAGCCGGCCGGTGCAGCCGGCCGACTGATACAGGCTGGACGAATGAGGCCGGCAGGCCGGGCCAGGCCAGGCCGGCCGATCAGGGTCGCCAGAGGGGCATAACAGAGGTCCAAGTGTGCATGGCTTGAATGGGATAGCAACAAATGTTTTCTTCATTTCTCCTTTAGCCAACTCTACTTCTAGAAAAGCTAGTTTGTGCTTATTAAAAACTCAAACAATAAATAAGTTTCAGCTGATGTTCAGATAGATTGTAGTACCATGAATCTTCTCCCTGTTCTTGATGAACAAAAGAGCAACAGCAGCAAAACTTTCACATGGACTTCTGGTGATATCCTTTTTATAAACACCTCTGTACAGGAATTTACCATTCCCATCACCCACGATAACGGTCTCCTGAGACATGGCATAATCTGCGACAAACAATAGAGAATCAACTTTAAAGAGTTAGACGGCCATAAAACATTGAGAAAAAAGAGTACAAAGTTTCAAGAACCAAATTTGTTGAGTGAACAGTAATAGCACACAGATATTTGTGTTTTTGATATGATACTTACCCATCTTTTCAAGAACAGGTTTCATGTCGGACTCAGGGTCCTACCAAAACATGCCGATTGCATGTTAGAAAGGCAACAAGAAGTAATGCATAATTGAGAAACAAATTGGACTTTCTTTTGAAGACAATCAACTTACTGCAAACATTACGATCCCAGTGGGAGAAGTGGAATCTGAAATGGAGGCCGAGCATTCCATAATATCCATGACAAACTCATCGATCACAGACACACGAGATTCCTGCTGTTTGTGACAAACCTCAAGTAAATTTCCTTCATGAAGCTAAATTGTACAAAGCACTAAGAAGAATTGGAGATTCACTCCCGTGAAGATTTAGGGACTTGCATAAGATCATTTTGGTTGATTTAAATCTTAAGGAATATACCAGCATTGCGGGGAACAAGACCGGGCCTCCCCCCTTTCCACCCCTAAAGACATGCGCACGCGCATACAAATTAATTAACGACTTTTTGGGATATTAAGGACAACTTACCTCATTTGATTGCAGAAGTGGCACCCCAATCACTTTCAGTCCTGGCATATATCCAATAGTCAAAGCGATGGCTCGATTAGCATACGGGGATGAATTTCCATTATTACCTTGATTATCATCTTCTGTTATTTCCCACTGAACCTGGACAATATATTTTTGGTAACATCAATGTAAGATATAATGCCTAACTTAGTTAAACAAAAGCGCAACCACTCTTGCAAAATCCCACCCCATTAACTTTTTAGTAACTCGTAGTTAAGAATTCCCATACCTAGATATTAACTTTCCTCCTCCTGTTTACCCTAGTTTTTCAGTGTTCAAATTCTAACCAGCAAATTCACTAAAAAGTCAAGGGGAGTCAAATTTTGGAACTTGGCTACAACTGATTGAACATAAACAATCGAAAATGTAATTTATACCTCTTTAAATTCATCTGTAAGTGCATCCCCCCCAATTATCCCATGTGGAGCAGATGTAATAACAGGAACTGCGGACCCCAATTTCTCACTAATCTGCAGTCAAACTTTTGTTATAGAACCAAGAATACAGAAGCAAACAGTATTACTCCCTCTCTTCCACAATTCTTGTCCACTTTGACTTTTTACAAAATGAATAGAATTTAAACATGTCTAGCATTTGACTTTACTTCATAGCTTGACATGTCAAATGATACTTATTTGTCCGGTATTTACTATTCAACTCGCAAACTTTCAATTCTATTCAACTTGCATGAAACGGA
This sequence comes from Escallonia herrerae, assembly GCA_033070095.1. Lineage (NCBI taxonomy): Eukaryota > Viridiplantae > Streptophyta > Magnoliopsida > Escalloniales > Escalloniaceae > Escallonia > Escallonia herrerae. Next base: position 34,653 of record JAVXUP010002617.1, on the reverse strand, counting down.
CTAAGTATAAAGAAAGAGCGCAACTTTTACCAATTTGTGAGCTTGTTGCAAGCTGAAAGAAGGTCCAACGGATGCAATAGCGAAATGCGGACGAATAGGCTCCGATAAAACCTTATTAAAAACCTCCTCCACAGCAACCTAAAACAATTGCAAAATGTAACTAGTTGGATGAGCAAAGTTTCAATTATATTTTATTTATTTATTTTTGGAAATTAGGATTTGGGGGGTCATGTAGTTAATACCTGGAGGGAGGGGTTGAAAGAGATGGCGGAGGAGAGCTTGGGGCGAGAGAGGATGCGGCCGCATACGAGGCTCCAGGAGCCGCTTACAGACGCGGCGGAGGCGAAGGACGCGGCGGGGAGTCTTGCGAGTATGTTTTGGAGGAGGTCTTCGCCTATAAGATCGATTACTTCTCCTCCTACGATTAGTCGTTGTGGTTGGCTTGCCATTTCGTCGGAGTTTCCGGTTGTGGCGTTCGACGGTGGTTTATGTTATAGTCGCCGCAGCAGAGATAGAAGTACTGCATATATTATATGTCTTTAAAATGTCTTTAAAAAAACCAGAAAATTCCCCGTTGTGCTCTGTTTGGTTGGGCGGCAAATGAATTGCAGCAAACAAAAACATAAGTGCTGAAGTAGTTTATTTTGTTTGACAAAAAAAATAACTGAAATCTAAAAACTGTTTAGTTTGACACTAATACCCTTTTGCTCTGCTTTTTGACACTTTATAAACCTCATTATATTATTGCACATCTTACGTTTTATTATATCAATAATAGATATTTCAAATCTAATTTGGGTGCATAACATTAAAACACAAAACAAAATTCAAATTAGTCACACGATAAGAATTAGCAATAATGTAGATAGTCAAAAGTCACATTATTACATATATGAACTACAACCTCAGATTAAACAATTGAGTTGCAATATGCTCCCGCAAGTTCACCATAAAATTTTGATCAGTTTGTCGTGCTTCCGTTCCCATATCTACGGCATTTTCGTGGTTGTGAGCCGTATTTTCAAGAATATCCCCGTTGCCAAATCACTCAAAAAGATAATCTGTGATAATCGTCTTTTGAAGGAAATTATGTACCGTTGTACAAGCAATAACAATATTCCTTTGTACTTGAAAATGATACGGTGGCATCCTCATCAATATTGGGAAACGAGCCTTAAGGACTCCAAATGAACGCTCAATGACATTTCTCAATCTAGCGTGTGCATGGTTAAATCGTTCCTCATTTGTTCTTGCACGATGACCCTGTGCAAAGTGCGCCAACCAATAATGCACATTGCACTAAGGTGCCATAAATCTACGAGTATGTGTATATGCAGCGTCACATAAATAGTACTTATCTACAATAAATTTATTTATTTCAACAATTTAGTACTTGTTTTCAAATGAATCTCAATACTATGTAAGGCACCATATTTCAATACCTGGGGGCAGAAATGGAAAATGGTTAGCAGGTTCCCGCATAGTTTCTGTTAACACCCTTGAGTCATGTGCCACTCCTTCCCGACCAGCCCATATAAAAGTGAAAACCATATTAAAGTCGCATATGGCTAGAACATTTTGGTAACATTCACCCCTTCATCTTCCTCTGTATCGTACTTGCTGATCAGGGGGTACGACATCATGAATAAGCGTACCGTTTAATGCACCCACTGCACCCTACAAAAAAAATAAAAATACAACCACATAATTTACAAGTGAATACTAAATTACGTCTATAAGCATTTTCGTGTAACAAAATTTAACTTTATATTTGTACCTGAAACACGTGTCTGAGCCGACGATGGTGCCGAATCTGATTGGCATTAGAATTATAAGTGGTAGGAACAATCATTTCCTTTGAAAATTTTAGCATCACCGATAACACCTCGTGAAAATATCTATGCACGGTATGTGTTGAATGGTTGAATCTTCTTTTGACAAAACGGGTTATTGTGTTATGGTTCAAAATTACCAAGAACATTGCCATCTTCTCCTGTATGGAAACATAACGACTATCATTTAGCCACCCTCAAGTGCGAAAGTGGTTACAAATATTCAAAAACGCTTGTTCGGGCATTCGCAAGATCTCTTGAGAATGAACAAGATTTCCATTTATTATCTCGTCCAAGTATCCAGCTCCACTAAGCGAAGAATTTGTATCTAGCCTTCTTTTCAAACCAATATAAGCAGACAATAATGTATAGTGGATAATTAGCACAGTAAAAGATAAACATGATTATAATGCTCACACATCATAAAGTAACATTATCCAACATCGTCAAGAAAATGGCCATTATAATGACTAAAAGACATAAATCTCAAGAATCACACTCCGAAAAGGAAACAAAAAAACAAAAAAAAAGATAGTTTGTAAACTTCCTACTAGTCCAAAAATCATTTTATGAACGCGTTCCTAATCGAAACACTAAACTAACCAAGGACACTTCACAAAAGTCCTAACTTTTTTCCATTCATTTGTATCCATATTTTTCTAACTTCTTCTGGTGTTTGACTAAGCATCATCCACTGTTTTCTGTATGCTTTACTTTCATAAAAAATGCTGCATGCAACGATGTATAAGTGATCAGTCATTTGTAACATTTGCATCTCATTTAAAATACGGTTGCACTCCTCCATGCCCGGCCCGTCTAATTTCTCCAAAGTTTTAAGAACCTCAACTAATTGGTCATCAAGCTTATCAGATTTGTCCTTCTTATGGCATTTGACTTATGATTTCGGTACATCCATTGGAAATCAAATGTATTTGGCACATCAGAGTCGTCGTCTACAAGTATCTGAGAAGATGACCCACCATCAATAGGCAACCCATCCTTTGATGGACCCCAAGCTTCCTTCCCAGTTGCTCCAATACCGTCAAATAATGCTTTCATCTCATTTGCATACTGTAATCCAGCATATCAAAATTGTTTCGCATCTGGATTTGCCTGTCGTACAATGTGTTTAAAATTTAGTTACACATAAATAATTTTTCATATTTCTATAAATATATTTTAGGGTTAACGAAATTGTACCTTTATGTAGTCATCCCATTCATCTGGGCTCCAGTTCACGGTGTTTGTCATGAGATCGTAACAATTTCCAGTCTTTTCAATTAGTTTGGACCACACATCATATTTTTGTTTCAAATAATTCCACTGGTTTTTTAGTTGTTTTTTATTAAGGACAATACATTTTTTCTCTTTATTTTTTTAATTAGAGTATCCTATGACGCCTTCTTCAAACTACTTCCAAATTTTCACCTTCTGCTACTTCTACAAGGCATGTATCTATGAAAAATTTATATAGTTCTGAATCCTTCCAGTTTGCTCTAGAACCGTCACCAGAAGCCATTCCTATACAAGTATTATAGCATTAGTAGTAGTAGCAATAGTAGTATGGTTTACAAGAAATATTGCCAAGCTATTTTTCAAAGGGAAAAAAATAATCAAAAAATGATACCAAGACATACGAGAGTCTCTAATAAGATACTTGGTATTTATTATTGAGTTTTAATTTGCATAGAAGCGAACTTCCATACGAGAGTCTCTAATAAGAGACTTGGTATTTGGTCAAGGTAAGGACGAGCATTCGTGCAAACTTATAAGCTCCACGGTGACTTCGAGGTCACAAGTTCTAAGGGTGGAAACAACTCTATGCAGTCTTAGGCGTAGGGCTGCATACATCTAATCCTTCCCAGACCCCGCAAGTGGGAACCTCTTGCGCTGGGCTAATTATTTTACTTTTGATTCACTGTCATGTGCACATTTATCATTGCTTTCGGATAAAAGATTCTGCAAGCGGAAACTAATTTAGTCCCAAATCCAAGTTTTTCCCAGACAAGTTAATATAAAAATTTTGCAGGTTGAACAAGGAGTTCTTCGCACACCTACAATTTGAACTAGGACAACTCCGATTTGCTGTGTCAAAAACTCAAGTGAGTTTCTATTCACGTGTTTAACTTATATCTACCAAGATAAATGAGATAACTAAGAATACACAATTACTTTGGTATTTTGTTAGGCTATAGAAGACAGATTGATTGAGTTGGAAACACTGCAAAAGGCCCTGCTAGAAGGAACTAGTATTTAAAATACGGTAAAAACGGAGCCTTGTTTTTTGTGCAACCAGCTATTCTGTGAAACCTTAAATTTTTTTCTCCTCTTTCTCCTTTTACAGAGGCCTATGATAAAATTGTAAGCTGACATGGTAACTGCAAAAGCAAACCTCACCAAAATCTTGACATCAAAGGATGTAAAAGCAACTGTATGTGCTACCCTTTATCCCCGTGATCCCAAGTCTTTAAAGTGCTCAAGTAGGATATATCTAGAATGTTTTCAACTGAAAAGCTTATATCTTGTTATGCAGTTATTGGACATGGTGGAGCAAAATGAGCTTAATAGATCCTTCTTGGCCCTTCTTGATGAAAACATTTCAAATGCTAACAAGGAACCAGGTGAGATGTGCTGAGAACATATTGTCCATAAAATGATTTTGCATGTTCTCCGACAAAAAATCGGTAGCAGGACACAGCAGTAAAGAGATTTCTCTCTATTGCATTTCATCAAACACATGGTGGGCACAATAAACCAAGACCCATAAGACAAGAGCCTTTCCAGACTTCTAGCAGAACGAAAGGTCATTACCACTAACAGGTGAATAAAACCAATACATCAAAATAAAAGAAGATGAAAAAAGTAGAGGCAGCGAATCGATCATATTCAAGAGACAGGAAAATCGATCCAATATAAAAAAATACAGAATTGGGGAAAGAAAAACCTAATTACGTTCACAGATCAAGCGACACCCATGTAATGAAGCACCATGAAATCACGCACCTGCAGTACCGTGAGAAGAGAAGAAGAGTCAGCGAATCAGTCAGGAAGAAGAAGTAGCGGCAGCGGCAGAGGCAGCGAGCAGGTGAAGAAGATCTGGAAGAAAAGAAGGCAGCTTGGGCAAATATGTCCTTTGTTGGCAAATATTTTTAATCCCAAATCATTGACCGTGTTCAATGATAAGTGATAAGTCAATATGGGTGACTTAAAATATTGGTCTTCAATTAACCTATCATTTATAATTTTAAGTGGTAAAAAAAGTGCGTTACCAAACGCACTTAATTTAAAATCACTGAAAAATTTCAGTTTTAAGTACTGAATAGCGTTATCAAACACACCCTAATTAAATTAGCTTTCAAAAGTTTTAAAAAAATAATTTTAATCTAAAAGAATGAAAATTTTGAATTAATTAAATTTTATAACCAGGTTTGATCAAGTAAAATATTAAAATAGCCCCACTAATTATGAAGAGTTTACAACTATTTTATTAAACACTAAATTTTGTGGCCATTTTATTGAATTGAAATTGCTTTTGATTATTTGGGCTAGTTACACCTATATCCCTGAGGTGTAGGGGTAATTACAGGCAAGGACAATAGTTTGGATAAATTACACTTATGTCTGTTGACCTAACAAAATGTTAAAAACTGTAACGGTTTTAAGAAAATGACTCTAATGCTCTTGACTTAAAAGGTTAATTTCTTTCAAATATCATTACTTCATTTCCCATTCTTTCTCTTTCTTTCTTTTTTTGTTCTTCATAAACTTAGGTAATTTCTGATTCAATTCCAAATTTACCCATAAGTGGCAAAAAATCAGCTCAAACTTGGCAGGTGAATCTCACAATTCTTTGTGAAATTGTGCCACTGGGTTTGTCGCTCTAAGAATGGGGCATCTGTAGTAGCAGTCAGTGCCACGGGCATGGGGGTGATCCCCGAATGAGGAATGCCTCTCGTTCAATTTGCTAGCGTCCTACTTCCCTTGATGGGTATGCTGTCGGCGACGTGGGGCGATGGAGCTGCCGGCATAGGGCGAGGGAAGGGGATGCTACAGGGGGCAAGGTGGTGGGGGGGGGGGGGAGGAGATGTAGGGTGAAGGGCGATGTCGCCAGCAATGGAGACGACGCCGACAGGACATTAAACCGATCAAATTTTCAAAACCCTAATTTTCACATTAGGGTTCTGAAAAACTAATTTGAAAATTAGGGTTCTTATAAAAACCCTAATTCTAATTTGAACATTTAAAAATTATTCAGTATATGCTGCAAAGGGCAGTATTGTCATTTTGAAAATACGTAACGACAATATCATTAAAAAATACACTTTTTGGACGGAATCCTAACGGATGGACACAAGTGTTACAAAATTAAAGTTTTTGGTCACAGAATGTTACATTTTGAACCTTTGTATACTTGACTATAATTATTCCCTAACCTCAGGGACATATGTATAATTGACCCTAATTATTTATATCCAAACATCTCAATAATTAATTTAGCTAAGAGTTTTTAAAATTTAAGTACAATATAATCCATAATTTACCTTTAAAATCAATCAAAAAAGCAATAAGGACTCCTCCTTGAGCCTCTACCACTCTCTCTGCCTTCACCATTTTCGTCACCATCGCTGGTTCTCACGATGTATGATGATGTGGTAGAGTAGATCGGTAGTCAGTTTAGGGTTTTGCGTGGGATCTAGGTGGATTAGGTGAGATGGATTTAGTCGTCTTTTCAGTGGTTTGCGATTGGTCAAGAAGATGTCCTCGGTCTCTAGCACCAGAGATTGGATGGTATTTTTTAAGGGTAAAACTGTCAAGTGCCTTGGGGTATGCCATGAGTGGGGTGTGATGGGCTTTGAGTTGAGTTTAATTTCATCGCCGCTGTTTGGTGATGCACTGCCAACGATTGGAGATGGGTAGGTGAGTCTAGGTTTAAGGCTTTTCTTTTAAAATTATTGTTTCCCCCTCCCCTTTACCCTAGAAAGGTTGTTGGATGCGTTTTTGTTTGGATTGTGCTAGATGGTTCGATTCGGGTTCCGTTAGAAAATAGTCAAAGTGGCCGTAAAGGTCTCCAGCTTGACGGGGTCTTTACCGCTTGTAGATGGTCAATTTAGGCTTGGTTTGAGGCGGGACTCAAGGTTTCCAATGATGATCGCCGGGTAATGGGTTTGCATTTAGGACGGGTGTTGTGCGGGTTTCCCGTAGGTCATTCTCGTAGGTGGTTTGTGGTTTAATTTAGTGTCCTCTGGGATTAGCAATAGCATGGTGGCCAGAGAAGGTGGCTTTTCCAAAGCCGGAGCGTAGGCATGCGGATCGAGGAAAAATTGTAGAGATGATGACACATGTCCACAGCTGGGCTAAGGTGGTGTCTCTTGATTGGCTGGTTATCTATTTAATTGGGTTTTAGTTTTTCGATCTAGCTGTTTTATTTTATTTCGTCGCTTTTTAGGTAATGATAATTCATAAAAAAAGATAAATTTGTTTGTCGTATCTTAGGTAGCTTTTGAAAATACTTCTAATTTTGATTTTCTGTTTCTAAAAAAATAAAAAAATCCAGTTTAATTTAATTTTTTCTAATAAAAACAGATTGATTATCCAGTTTTTATTTTATTTTTTTCTTTGGGTAGTGATTTGCGGTGGCGGTGGTGGAACATGTCAGTGACAGTTGCCAGCGGTGGTGATGGTGGTCTCAAAATAAAAATCAAAACTGAAAACCTAAAACTCTAAATGAAAGTTTTAAAAAATAGCCCTATTTTAAAAATTGATTTTCAAAATTGAAGGACAAAAAAACGAAAAACTGTATGTCAAACGCTTTTATTTTTTCCAGTTTACAAAACTAGAGAAAAAAAACTAAAAAATAAAAGGGATTCAAACAGAGCCTTAGTTATTATCGTTTGCATTTTCTTTTCTCGCTTTTGTGATCGGCTTTTCTTTATTATTATTCATATCGAATGAGGATGTCATCCGTAAGCCTTTTACTTGTCCATTTGGACATGTTTTTATAACCCTTTCCTTTTATCTTGGTATATATTTCTATTCTTCAATAAAAAAAATACAAAAAGAACTTAAAAAATCAATTGCAAATAGGCTATTAATTAATCATCATAGTAAAAGAACGTAATAATCCATAATTCACCTTTTCCATTTGAGATTGATTCTGAAATGCCGATTTTAACTTAAATCTGAATCAGTTTTTAAAATTAAATTTAATCTACTTTAAGTAAAATCAGTTTGCTATTTGACAAAATTAACTGTGAACTATCTTAAAGTTACAAAAAGTATTTGGATAGAAAGTGATTAAATCAGTTTTGATATGACAAAATAATCATAAAAGACACTACATAAATAAAGTTTCTAATATTTATTTAGTGAAGTAATATTAACATACTTTCATTTGAAAATAATTGCAATATACGGTGAAATTATTGAAGAAGTTATTTTCAACCACTTAAAAAAGTTGTCACTTCTCATTCTGAATTAAAAGTAGAAGACCGTACAGAAATAGTTGGGTGGAAGAAAGCAACTGTTGATGAACTGTTGTACTTCCTCTTAGCGTAAAAGAGAATATAATTTCAGAAACTAATTAAAAGTCACACTCAATAATTACTTAAAAAAATATGAAATGTCTTTTTGTGAGATATTATGGTAAATTAAAATGTCAAATCTGATTATGAAAAAAATAAAATTTATTCACTTTCCAAGATCATAGATTTAATTAATTTTTAACTTTTTTTAGATAGATATAAATCTCATTATCTCTCTTATCAAACACCGGCACACTTAATATAATTTAAATTAAATCAAAGTTTAATCATTTCAAAATCGATTCCAAACACCCTTTAAAAATCGATTGCAGAGATGCTATTAATCACAGTAGAACAATGTCATTTGCAGAACCCTTTTCTTTTTCTTTTTATATATGTTCGTCTTTCACTCTCCCTCTTCACTTGCTCAATTTCTCTGCAACCAACCAGAGTGGAATAAAGCTCTGCTGGAACTGTAATTACTTTATGTCGTAGCAGAGATGGATAGCTTGAAGTCACATAAGAAACAGAGGATAAGTAGGAGGTCAAAACAACTTGATGAATTTGAGCAGAAGTTGAAGGAGTTCTTCAGTGAGATACAAAGTCACAAGTACGTGCTGTACTTTTCTCTGCAATTTCAGTAATTGGTTTGCGAGCTAGAGGGTTTGCGTCCATTAATTATTTCTTTGAACTAGGGTTTATCAGCACAAACCTAAGCAACAAAGAATCTTGCTCAATGTTACTACCTTGAGTAGTTGGGGGCTTGATCAAACCCGGGTCATTCACATTTGAACCAACCATCTTGATTGTCTGTAAAGAACAGCTACTGATACTTAGAAGATTCAATTGAATTGGATTGGGGATTTATTAAATCAAAAGGGGAAGATAAAAAAAGAACAAACAACATTTATTTACGACCCTCAGTTTCAGGGATAGAATGGAAGATGCATTCAAAATGAGGAAAACACGCCGGAAGAGTTTCAACAAAGATGTAAGGGGGTTCCACAAAAGGAAGGAAAGGGTACAGCGGGGAAAAATCGACAAAAACCAGCGAGAGAAGATCAACCTATTAAAAAACAAAGATGTAGAGGGATATCTTCGAATGGTTCAGGTGCAATCTTGCACTATTTGCTTATTTGATTTGGAAATTGTATTTGAGTTCAAATCAATGTTTAGATTTTCGAATAATATTCTACAAATTTGGTGTAATGTCAGATGCTACCACCATTACGGTACAAAGGGAGTATGTAATTCTGCCAGGATGGTGCAATTCATCTAAGTTTACATTAAACATTGCTTGTAATATGCTCCTAGGATGCAAAATCTGATCGTGTTATGCAACTGCTGAAAGAGACTGAGAAGTATCTTCAAAAGCTTGGATCGAAACTGCAGGATGCCAAGGCTATTAAATGCATTCAGATGGGCGTTAATGAGAATCAAAGTGCAGATGTCACTAACAAGAACGAAATAGACGAATCAGACCAGACAAAGGTATTTTATTGGGTATGCTGTCTCTAGCTATTAAGTGACCACTTACTTTAAAAGCTTAAGCTGTTATAGATCGGACTCAAAATTTAAATCATCTCTTAACCCTCCCCCTCACATGTGAGTCCCTGATCGCACATTAAGTCATCATTTTGCTAACTGAGCACAACGGTGACAAAGACCAACTGCAAGCGGGGAGACCTGATCCGCTATCTTGCAGTCCTCAGCTCTAATAATGGATGAAGCTATCACTTTCTCTAAAAGCTTAAGCTGTTAGGGACTGTAGCCGACAATGTATATCAGGTTTTTGACCAACGTTCATTCCCTCTTTTTTAAAGTTTTTCTTTGGTTTGCAGCATTACATGGAAAGCAATGAAAAATATTATCTGACGGCTCACAGGTATAAGATTCACATCTTTTACCATCTGCATTTCACCGTTGTCATCTTTCTCAAGATTGTTTAGTTTTGGTTCAGGTGTTTGGTTTTGAATCATTGGTCCTTGGTTTTATGTTGTTTTTTTCTGTCATTCCCTCTATCCATTCTGTCTTAGTAACTAATCCAGTAACTAGTCGAGACATTTTCCTTGTTAAAAGTAAATTCTTGGAGGTCATGAGGTCTTTGGTATTCACGTTATATCCAGTTTCTTATAGTCAACAAATTGCTGTGCAGTGTACAGGAGAATATTGTGGATCAACCAACTTGTCTCGTAGGTGGAAAACTAAGGGAGTGAGTGCATATACAATCTTCTCACAAATAAGTGATTCTGTTACTGGGATGATTCATCATTTCATGGAGTTTTTCCTTTTTATCTACTGTTTGGAGCGTAACCCTTGGGCATAGATGAAGGAGAAAGCTTTTATATTGTTACGTTTGATTAAGTTTCTTTGAGATAATAGTTTTGCATTCAGGTACCATATGGATGGACTACGTTGGTTGGTTTCCCTGTACAATAATCATTTGAGTGGAATTCTTGCTGATGAAATGGGCCTTGGTAAAATCGTTCAGGTATAATGTAGCTTTCAGTACTAGTGCCTGAACTTCTGTTATCTCCATCTCTGTTTTCAGAGTTTTTTTAGGGGTTAGACACCCTTTAAGATCTTATATGAATAGTTAAGAATCTGACGATATGAGCTCTTGTAGGTAATTTCTCTGATTTGTTACTTAATGGAAACCAAAAATGACAGAGGACCCTTTCTAGTAGTTGTACCAGCCTCAGTTCTACCTGGATGGGTGTCTGAAATGAATTTCTGGGCGCCAACCATAAATAAAATTGTTTATTCCGGGTGTCCACAGGAACGGAAAAAGTTATTCAAGTTATGGCATCTGAGTGCTAAGCAGCTCCTTAGCTCCTTTTTTGTGTAGTTCTTTTCCTTTTGTCGTGACTCGCTAATATTTTGTCAATTCTTTTTGGCAGAGAAAGAGTTCTTCATCGGAAATTCAATGTCCTTCTGACGACGTATGAGTATTTGATGAACAAATATGACAGACTAAAGCTAAGCAAACTACTCTGGCATTATGTTATAATAGATGAAGGCCATCGTATAAAGAATGCTTCCTGCAAGTTGAATGCTGAGTTGAAGCACTATCGTAGCTCTCACAGACTATTGTTGACTGGAACTCCTCTGCAGGTCACAGCATTTTATTTTCTGTATTTTTGTCTTTTTCATATATTATCTTCTTGCATCCCTCAAAAGAAGTTGAGCAATCTCCTCACACGCGGTGTCATCTATTCCTTATTTCGTTTCTCTATTACTTGTCTTGTTGATGTAAAACTCTATTTTTGTCTATGTCCAGAACAATCTGGAGGAACTGTGGTCGCTGCTTAACTTTTTGTTGCCAAATATATTCAACTCATCAGAGGATTTTTCTCAGTGGTTCAACAAACCTTTCGAGAGTAATGACTCTAGTTCACCTAATGAAGTGAGTTTTTGCACTGGTCTGTTCTAACATTTCAATGTTTCTTTGTTCTTTCCGGGTAATAGAAATTTTCAGAACCATTGTACTCAGGCTTTACTATCTGAGGAGGAGAATCTTCTGATCACAAACCGTCTTCACCAAGTTCTGCGGCCATTTGTACTCAGGAGACTCAAAGAAAAGGTAATTTATAACTTGATATAAACATTTGGCTTCTCTTTCTTGTGAGAAATTTTTGTACCGTGTAGAATATATATATATCCGTTTGGCATTTATATATGTGGCCTTGCTAATTGTATTTGCCCGGATTGCTAGAGTAACCTCTGTGTAGTGGGTTGACCCCCTCACGCATTCACACTAGGGGAACCTGGGTAGGATAAGTCTCAAGCCTTGATGTCAATGGCTCTCCATTGCATCCATGACGTGCCTAATGACTCAGGTGGTACTTGATTGAGTTCCCGTTGTCACGATCAGGGATTCGAAGTTCTCGCGTGGAGCACATCATAGTGCCAGTGTGCTCTATGCTTCCAACTTACTAAGAAAGTGAAGACAGCAGATTAATCCTAGACTAAGCTCCAAAAAGAATAGCAGCTTGGATCAGTGTCTCTATAGATGCTTAGCCTGCATATTTTTTGACAAAATGAACCTTCTAGTGGGAGAAAAGGCACGCCTGTTAAATTTCAGTAGAAATGTAATTAAAAGAGTGAACACCCTCGAAGTCTAGATGAATTATAAATTCTTTCCATCCATCTCGCTGGCAGTTCCTATTTCTTGTATTAAAAAAAATAAAAAAAAGATGCGTGGTTCTTGGACAAAAAGTTGTATCTTTTGTGTGTGATTAATATATTCAGAATCTAATGCAGTTCAGATCCAGTCATATATGCAGAATAAATATTAGATATTAGAATGAAAGGAATGCAGAATCTGTCTTTTGCGCACCCAAAAAGGTTTTGCTTTTTGGTCTTCAACTGCATCATCAGTGACTGCTGAAGTTTTTTCTTTAATTTGGAAACCTCTACTAGGAATTTTGTATCTGGAAATAGTATGCTTCATCAGTAAATCATCAGATGGAGGCAATATAGTGTAGTATTTAAATCTGGAAATAGTATGATTTACCAGGAAATCATCAACTGGAGGCAGTGTAATCTATGGCTTTGCACGCTATTATTAAACTTGCATATCTTGGCTGGCAGAAATATATTCTTCTCTTTTAACAATGAGATAATTACCAAAACTATCTTTACAAGATTTTTCAGTGGTCCTTATTTCTTGGTGCTGGAGTTAGTACCTACTGCTCAATATATCTATGTACGTATTGGAAATCTTAGTTTACCATTTAGCTAAGAGCTCTTCCCAGCAATCACTTAATTGAGTCCATACGGGTTGAAAACGTGAAATGCTTTATAGTTAGATTAATAATTGAATATGGTATAAAGCATTGACCTGTGATCCAACCTTTTCTAGCATTTAATAAGCACTTGAACATAGAGGATATGAGACCTTCGAATAGTTTGCGCAACTTTATTTTGGTTATTGAAACCAAATCTTGAAAATTTTGATTCTTGAACTTGACCAATCTTTTTTTCTTCAACCCATTTAAGAAAGGACAAGCATACTTGAAACCAAACTAATTGCAGTTGTCCAATTTTCAATGTTCCCAATATTCTAGAGCACTTCGTAAGAGTTTAATTAACTTTCAGACAGTATCTGTGCATTGATTCTATATTTTTTCAACCACTTAGTAATATCTCTACTTTACCTAATATTCGTTAGCATTTACACTATTATTCTTCAACTCAAGTGAACAGCTATGAACCAGATTTTATTTGGTTATATAACACATGCATCCCTTAAGTTTACACATAGGAAACCACACTCACACCCCTTACCATTAGTTTTTAGTGGAAGGCATGAACTTTTTTATTGAAATGATGCAGAGACCCTTATATGTGCATCAAATTTACCACTTAAACCAAGTCAAACTTACATCAAGTTCTGACCCTTTTGGCCATAGCCATGTCTTCAGACAGAGAACCATGTATTCAATTAAGAATGCTTTTATGTTCTTAATTGAATAAAATAAATATAGTCTCGTTCCTCGTAATATACTTTTGCAAAAAATGTCATTTATAGGACCATAAAAAAAGTAATAAGAAAAAGGATTTGCAACGCGTAGCCAGTTAAACGTCATATCCATCATGGGAAAATCATCTCTGTGGCTAGGTGCAGATAAGTTCGTGCATGGCATGCTTAAAATAATAGTACACGTGCAGTAAATGCGGTCTTCATGTAATATGTCCAAACTTCCCTTCACAATGCTTATAGATGTGGTGCATGTGTACCATCGAATATTGGGTATGTGACTATGTCGTGGGGTACATTGGGCATAGTCCAATTACCTGTGGCTCAGAGGCAAGTCCTCATAGGTTAATGGAAAAGTGTGCTTCTTTGTCCAAAACTATGTGCAGTGGCATTGTGGTAATATGGTAATGTGTTTGGGCAAGAATTTCTGTCTTGAGCAACGAGACGTTGCAGGCGTGGAATCGAGATCGTACTATGGATCACTACGACTAGGAAGAGTAAATGGGAAGGTGGTTCTGAGGCGTAGAGAGTAGAAAAGGCTATCATTGATCAAAGTAATGTGATTTTTATCTCAATGTGGTACTATAAGGGGGAGCACGGAAGTGTGCTGGGACTTAATTTACCACCCCCTATGGCGTAATGGGCATGAACTAAGTGAGTTGTGGGAACTTGGAGCAAGCTTAAAAGTATTAAAGACATACTTAAGACCTCCCACATAGGAAAGACCTTTCTAGTGGGAACCTATAATGGTGTCCCGGTAGTGGTACAGAGGCTATGGTCATGCATCTGCCATGCACTAGACTTATCCTAAATCGTATTGGGCATGCATATTGTGGCATATTGGAATATCGGTGTGCTTGTTTGCCATGTGCCAATGTGGGCAAGGTCTTGGATTTGACGTGCCTGTAAGACGGTTGGCATTGGTGACATGCTTGTTGGCAGTGCAGGTTAGCAAAGTCGATTGTTGGCATGGTGCTAAGGTTCGCTAAGCTATTCTTGATGGTGGCAACATTGAGACAGCGAAGCAAGGCGTGGAGCCAAGTTGGGAAAGGCGGTACATTGCCGTTCACGACTGGCATGACATCGGGAATGTTAGCACGTCAGTTTGCTGGCTTGGAACAGTGCCGCTCATTCCTAATTTTAGACATACAGGCAAGCTGCAGATGTAGACTCGACACTGCCATATATTAAAGAATAAAGAAGGTCAGAATATATTTTTGGAAATAATTGTAGGTTCAAGCTAAACTAAAGATAAAGTTTCTTAAGTTTAACTTGAACCTTATTAGATTCTTTTAATTCATTGATAAATTTGAGAAGGGGTGCTGAGTGGGTTTTTTGTGTATTTTTATTACCATATTACTTCTTTGTGATTTTTGAATGTCTGTGAAGACCTTTATTTCCTATGGTTGTAGTTGTATAGCTTTATTTTAACCATGGTGTCCAATCCTTTAACTCCAATTATGGTTGCAGAGTTTTAGCCCCCTGGAATTTATTTATGTTCATACACTTTTGAATGTTGAGATTGCTATTTATAATTCAATTAAGATAATGCATAACATTATGAAACCTTCTATTCTCTTTTGAGAATTGGATGATTTCTGTTTGGGTGGCTCCTTTAGTTTTTACTTCCAAATGCTTTTGATAGGTCGAAAATGAATTGCCTGAAAAGATTGAAAGGCTTGTAAGATGTGAAGCTTCTGCATATCAGAAGCTTTTGATGAAGAGGGTACAAGAACACCTTGGTGGGTTTGGGACTTCGAAGGTTTGTTTGCTCAGCTCATATTCTACTTATATAATTGTTCACAAGCATGCCTTGTGGTATCTATAGTATGATACGTCTATTTGCAGAGTGCAAGCATGCCTGTTCCCACCAGAAAATTTCTTCGCACATATGGATAAGCACAAATATATAGGATGTCCTTTCTTTTCGCTTTCAATAGATTCTGCTAATGGGAATTGTAGGTAATCACGTTTACATGTCCTCATGTCAACCTTACTTTTTTACTAGGCTCGATCAGTTTTTAATCCTGTTTTGGAGCAACGAAATATATGCAATCATCCCTATCTCAGCCGTCTTCATGTAGAGGAGGTAATATCCTTTCTCTGCTCACTTAGGGGTTCATATGGTTCTCTCAGGGTGAAGGAACATTCAACCGTTGGCTTCTTATCTTGGTGTAGTAAAATAGTTGTACGTTTCCCGATGTGAAGAGAATCTCTCCAGTTTCAAAGTTCTTGATATGAATCTTGAAAGCTCATAAATTTGTGTTTTCTTTTCTAGGTGCATGATCTAATCCCCAAGCATTATCTGCCGAATTTTGTGAGACTTTGTGGGAAGCTTGAGATGCTAGATCGCTTATTACCTAAGCTGAAAGCGACAGATCATCGGGTAGTGAGATATTGTACTTTCTTCTGTCTATATTGAATTAAATGGACCAGAAGTTGATACTTGGCCCTTGCTATGCTGAAATTTATGATTGACATACTGTACATGTCAACTTCTTCTATCTTATTTAGCTTTGGATCCATTTTCGTGGGAGTTCTGCTATTGCTCGTGCTTCACAGTTCATATTATGGCTGTTTTATTGTCAATGCATTTCTTGTTTTTCGTGTTGGTCTGGTTCGTACCCGTGATAGAGAAAATACTCCGTACAGTACACCCCACCATGCATTCTTCACCCTTCGTCTTTTGGACTAGGTATTGTGCTGCTTTGATGGTATTATGCCTTAATGGTTGTATGTTTGGTCCTTTTACGTTTCCTCTACCACAAGATTCTGCTGTGTATCGTTCTTTAACGGGTGGGCGGTAGCAGTGGGAGGGGAAAACGGGTAAGGGAGAAGTTGGGAGAGATAAGAATCCAAGTATTCTCGGTCTGCTTTCAATCACAGTTTTCTTGAACACTCTCCGTCTTCATCCTTCTCATTTCATCTATGATCTCTGACTTTGTGGTGCCTCTTGCACGAGGTCATTGACTCTTGGTATCCTGGAGTTTTCCTAGCATGATGCATTCCAAGTGCTGTCTCCCTCTTTCTGAATCAATAATTTACCATGTGATGCATTCTGTGGGGATTTTTCGCTAGATTGACACGTCTTTATCTAGATGGATTGGTGGGGTGGAGTACGGTGGTGGTGGGGTGTGGGGTGCGGTGGGGTGGGTGGTGGACCTCGAGAGATTTAGTCTGGTACTTTCTCGTATGTCGTAATTTTTCAGCTGGAATGGAACTAAACTATATCATTGATGCTTATAAGGGGTGAGACTTGGACTTGAAACTTTCCTTTGGCAGGTTCTTCTCTTTTCAACAATGACTAGGCTACTTGATGTTATGGAGGATTATCTCGGCTGGAAACAGTATAGGTACCTCCGCTTAGATGGTCACACACCTGGGGGTGACCGAGGAGGTCTAATTGATCAGTTCAATCAACCTGATTCACCATATTTCGTATTTTTGCTCAGGTAATGAAGTATGCTATGTAAATATGGCATAATTATACAGCAGATATTATGGAGTCTTGGCATCTTTTTTGTGGCTTTACACTTCAAGAGGTGGTAAAGAAGTTAACTTTGGTGGCGTGCATGCGTATACTTGTTCACATCATGACATTTGTCCGTGGTTCTGTTGAATTTGCTTCTGTGGACTGATCTTTCATTTCGGTATCAGCATTCGGGCTGGAGGGGTTGGAGTGAATCTTCAAGCTGCTGATACTGTTATCATCTTTGATGCTGACTGGAATCCACAGGCAGTATATGAAAACCAAAATTTTAAGAACTGCTAATCAGTCAAAATCTTAACTAACCCCTGTTCGAACCCCCAAATGTCAGGTTGAATCTGCAAGCCATGGCAAGGGCTCACAGGATTGGTCAGAAGAGGGATGTGCTTATTCTTCGTTTAGAAACTGTGAGTACTCTGACCTTGGGGTCAAAATGTTCATGGTTCCTCTTTTGGTAACTTAGGGGCTTGACTTGAAAATATCAACTGGCAAGTCCAGGACACACAAATCAATTCCTACTTGCTGAAAAGAGTGTCTGAGAGCGGGTTTCAAGTGAGATGGTGTCGAAATATACTAGGCCCTGATGGCCATATTTTCCGAAAAGCACCTGTGGACGGTGTTTCCTGTCCTTTTTCTTAAACCTCAGAAAAACTATTCGGCTAGTCGCTCAAGCAAACTCAACTTTAGGATCTTTTTCTTGAGCGGAATGTTAATGAGCGTGGTATTGGTAATATGCCACTTTCGTTGATGGTAAGATACTTAGATATCATGTAGAGCCCTTCAAGGTCTTGAACATATGTTCTCTATTGATTCGTAGTCCTACCACCCTACATGTTTAGCATTGGAAAAAAGGTTATACAAATACGAAAGACATTTAGGCAAATGCTAACATGGTATCTTAATGCAGCTGCTAGGCGCAAGGAGGCGTCGTAAGGGTTATGATGCATTGTGAATGGATATGACGCATTATAAGTGGTGTTCCCTCATGTACTAAGGGTGTTGAATACATGAACTGTTTGTGCTAGTAAGGGTTTGAATACATGAACTGTTAGTGCTGGTATCATCTGCGCGACATTGTATAGCAACACTTTAGGCCTCATGTCCGACTTAACATGTGCCATTTGGGGTGGCACCTGTTTGCAGGATCGATAGGTTATAGAGAACTGATCATCTATACTCTTGGATCGGCCACAAGCTTTACTAATTGATTACTTCCATTATGCTTTTGATGAAAATTTGCTAAAAAGTTGGTTTTACAGCACGAACATTTTCCCTCCATTCTACCCCAAATCTGTGTGTGTGTGTCTCCCTCTCTCCCCCATCGTCTATTAATCAGTTTTTGTTGGCAACATATAAGATGCATGAATCTCCCATAATTGTTTAGATGCAACTCAAAAGAATGAAATCTGGAATGGTGTAATGATTATTGTGTGAATCCTGGTTAATGATATCCATGCAGGATCTTGATATATTTTTTTTATACCAAAATATTTATGTGGATAAAGTTGAACTTTTGGTTAAATAAGGTCCAAAGTGTGGAGGAACAGGTTAGAGCTGCAGCCGAGCACAAACTTGGAGTTGCTAACCAGAGCATTACTGCTGGCTTTTTTGACAATAGCACAAGGTAGCTTGCAGAACTCGTGAAAAGCGGTAATAGATTGCAGGATTTGCTTTTGCTTGTGCTGAATAAAATGTGATCACAGTGCAGAAGACCGAAGAGAATACTTGGAGTCCCTTCTGCGGGAGTGTAAGAAAGAAGAGGCTGCGCCAGTTTTGCATGATGATGCTCTAAATGATCTCATAGCTCGCAGGTATATCTGTTTTCACATTTATAATCTATCCACCTAGAGTTTCGGTATCTTGCGACGTACATTGTATTGCAAATAAGTCTCTCCACAAAAACCAGTCTCCCTGTTTACTTGTTACTTTTTTTTCCCTGGAGTGGGTTTCCTCTGATTGAGAATGACTCGGTGATAAGTGTAATAACTTGGGGCTAGACAGTCAAATGGTTGTCTCTCTTATCTCGTGTCGCACCGGATGTACCCTACAATACATTTACCTTTATATCCATATATTTCTACCAAAATATGCAATGACATGATAGGTGAAGCTTTCTGAGAGTACACAGTTTTATACTGGGGAGTATCTCTTTGGTGATGGTTGAATATAATCAGTTGTGCTTAAGGCATAGGGCCAATTTCATGTTCTTCCTTCCTATGTTGCTTTAGTGTAACATAGTAATGAAATTTCCTCTCCTCCAACTCGTAAGATTGTTTCCTAACCTTTTCTGAAACCTCTTTGGTGGCAGTGAGTCAGAAATTGATATATTTCAATCAATTGACCAAGAGAGGCAGGAAGAAGACATGGTATGCGCATTATTAGCTTATAAATGGCTGGCTGATTATCCCTGTTCTTTAGGTTTCATGACTTGCCTCAAAATGATGGCTTAATGAAACCTCTATTTCTACAGACAGCATGGAAAAACTTGGCATCAAGTCAGGAAGTAGTTGGTTCTGAGGCTGTACTTTCCCTGCCTGCTCGGCTTCTGACTGATGATGATCTGAGACCATTCTGTGAAGCAATGAAGATATCTGATGCACCATGTCCTGTGGAGGTATCTAATGACTCGGTATTAAGGAAGAGTGGCTCCCATGTGTATCATGGGATCCAGGATACCCATCTACACGGAAGGGGCAAGCGAGTAAGGGAGGTTGGCTCCTATCTCTATCTTTATTATCACTGTTAATGTCATTATTATTACTATCACTATATCGCTGTCAATATTGTAATTGTTATTATTTTGTCAACTGAAGCGCAGGCTCGCTGTAATAGCCTGGTACATGTTAGTGTCGTATCTTTTAGTAATGCACTGGCGTTCTCACACCAATGATATTTCTTTTTGATGTTTTCATCTTATAATTAGGTGCATTGCTATGATGAGCAGTGGACAGAAGATCATGTTGAAGATTTGTCTCAAGTTGACTCATCTGAATCTCCCAGACTGACGGGGGACGCGAAAGAAAACATCTTGGTGATGGCTACAAGCGCGTCGGTTGCAGTTGTTGGTGAAGCTGGAGCAACGCCACTACCATCTGAAGAGCCCCAGCAACCTTTCGTAGAGATGCCAAGGGAGCAAAGCAAAGAGGTCAGTCCACCATCTAGATGAGGGCGTGGAAGGCCAAAAAAAGCAACCACAGAAATCTCTGCATCTCCGGTGGTCCTCTCGATACCTTTTGGAGCTGATAACATGGATGTGGGGTCTCAAGGATCAACAGTAACCAGCTGTGTAGCAGCACCTGGCCCTGACTCTTCAGCTCCTAGGGTTGTCAGAAATATTACTGGAACCATGCTTCAGTATGGTGTGTACACTGGTTCTAGCTCTCAGTCACCTGCTCCCCACCCTTCTGTGTCTCCTAAGTTGCAGTCTGCTTCAGCTCCTTCCCCTCCTATATCCATGCCAGTTAGTGGGCAAGGCCAGGGACGAGGAGGAGTTAGCATGTCTATTTTCAGATAGACACTTCCCCTTTTCTTTTATTTTGGGTTGTGATAAATCCCCCTGGCCTCGGATTCTTATGGAGACCAGAACGAGTAGCCGTAAGCAATTGTGCCACAAAAAATGTTATTATGCTTGACGATAAGAAAAGTTGCATTGGCCAGTTTGTTCCTACGTACTCTGGACCGCATTTGTTATTTGGTCTTCCAAGCTGCGGAATCATGTTAAAGACTGAGTTCCAGACCTTCAGATGCCATGCGCTCTTCCTTCTTTATTCATACGTGAAGATTTCATGCATTCTTCCTCTCAAAGTCTCTCAGTATGACGGATTTGGTGCTTATTAGCTTCAGCAGGTACTGTGGGACTTCAGCAGGTACTGGGCTTTGTTTTTGTTCATTGCTATGCTGGAGCCAGGCCCATCAAATTTTGGTGCTCTTCCTTCAACCAATTATGGGTTTGAACCTCTCGTTACCTTTTGATCAATTGAACTGTTAAACCTTCTTTAAAAATCTCCTCAGCAATTCTTAAGATGTTTCTTCTAGTGAGAAAGGTCGATGATGAGCCGAATAGAGAGAGAAAATAGTTCTGCGTTCTGGATCTTATGTGATCATGGCAACGAATAAAAACATGTCACTCAAGTATTTGATTGAAAAAAAAAAGTGAGGTCAGGTTGTCTCTACACCCAATGTGCGTCTCATTCATGTGTGCCTAGGTGACAATTACGACATTGTCTTTTCCGCTAGAAACTAGCACTAAGAATCTATATGACTTTTGAGTTATAAAATATAGTCAATTTTCTTTCACCTTTAAAAGTACATAATTTAGGCGAGCTTAAGGTTAAAGTATGTATGACTTTTATTTTTAACATGAAGTACAGCCATCTGAGAGCATGCCCCTGGTTTCACAATAGGACGAGCTATTATTATTAACATTTTTTGTCTGTCATTACATTTCAAATGACAATTGAGTGCTTTTTAGCGACCAAAGGCAGTTCAAGAACAAAAATGTGCCATTGTCAAAATAAACACGCTGTGACCTCCACCCGACAACATCTTAATCTGCAAGCACAGGAAATGCGATAAGAAACATGAGTTTGGGTTTGAGTTTGAGCACTTGCCTCATCCCTCCGTTTCCCCCTGCCTTCTCCAAGCACACCCCATCAAGAATCGCATGCTGTCCTCGCCACTCTGCTACCCTCACAGCTGGTTTACACAATTCAAGTTCGAAAAAGCCTCTAATTTGGTCCAATATACTCTCTATTGCCTTTGCTGTGACCACTTTAACTTCCCCATTGCCCTCTTCAGCAATCCCTTCTCTCAACTCTCAGGCGCCTTCTTTACTCCCTCCCACCACTCCATTTTCTCAATCCAAGGACTTACCTACTGGGTTGGAAAATGGGTATTTACCAAATCAAGACCTTTTCTTTTAGTGGGTTTATAGTGTAATTGCTGGTTTACGTCATGACTCATGATTAGTTCACTTATTTCTTGGTCTTTGGTGTTTTTTTTAACAGGAAAATGGGTATCAATTCATTTTTGTAAATGCGTTTAGCGTGTGTTATTGAGGTGATAATGATTGATCCTGAAAGTTTCTTGGTCATTTTGCTTTTGCAGGAAAATTAGACCTTGCCCTTCAACAAATCCAGGGTGTGTATCCACTAATCCCAAGTCTTCATCTTTTGCATTCCCATGGACGATTCCTGAAACTTCTTCACAGAATGCCATTGAGGTTAAGGAGCTAATAATTTGTTTCTGTTTATGCAAACTGGAATAAGGTAATTGTAGTTTACCCCTACTGAGTACTTAATTAGCTTACCCATCTCTTTTGTAGCAATTGCAACAAGCAATTATGGAAACACAGAAGAATGTGAAGATTCAGGTTATTGAAGATAGGCCAGATGGTAATTAGGCTGAACTCAACCCCATGTTAATATAGGGTAGGGACATTGCATGCCCCTTTTTTAACATCCTTTCAGTTTTTGCGAGTGAAATTTGAACACATAAAAATTAACTTGTTATTTTTGCCTTACTTTGACTTGTCAAACATTAGTTATTTGATCCATAATTAGGATTTGAGTCCAATTCATGGTATAGATGCTTTAATGCTAACATAAAATTCCCGTACAAAAAAAGCAATTAAACTAAGCCCCTCCATAAGTATTTGTCACTAAACGTTTGCATACCGACTAAATTATTTTTTCATGAGAGAATTTTTAGATGGGGCGTGTCAATGTTATAATGTGCACATTACACGCATATATCATCTCTAATCCTGTACAAACCTGCAGATGTGTGTGATGTACCACCCCTGATCCTTATATCATATACAAACTTGCCTGGTGTCTTATTCTAGCCTATACACGTCGATTGTGATGGGGCAAAAATCATGTTCTTCTCATCAAATTATCTAAATTATCAAATTTCCATGTATGAAAGTATGACCATTGTTTATATCTGAGGGGAGTTACTATTTGAAGTGTTGGTTCAGTTGCTTCTTTTTTATTTGCTGTCATGACAATCAACTCTGACCCATGCTTCCTCTCTCATACCTTAACCCCAAATGCGAACTTACTAATGCGAATCAGGTTAATTCGAAATGCCATACCGTATCCCAATCGAAAGGGAAAAAACCATTGTGGTCGTTCCACCTGTAAGGGTCTAGTTCCAACTGTAGATTTCCTTTGACCTCTAAATCTGCTACTGATGGTGCTATCTAATCCAGGCCAATATCTGCAAGCTGAGGTTGATGGAGGGTTTGGCCATGACGTGCTGGAGTTCTTGGTGAAGGGAGATGTGGTTGCTTATCGATCTATGGCGACAAAAGTAACCTATATATATCCATTCACCACGGCATTGGGCGACTCAAAAGGACAAGAAGAAAGAATGCAGAAAATCGTAGATCAATTAGGGTGGTATGCGCCCAGATTTGATTCCATGGATTAGAATGTTACATGATACACAGAGCTCATAGGCTGCACTATTCTTCTGTGCCGGGTTATGTTATCTATATGACTTAAGGCATATAACATGTTCTCGCCTTTTGTGGTCAAAGACTCTGAGAGCATGAAATGATGCTTTTTTCCTGTAAATGTTAAGTTCCCTCAACAGTTGACATAAGTTCAATCAAAGATCCATTCGTCTTCCCCTGCCATGAACGGTAAAGCTTTTGGTGATTGTATTTGGTTCTTAACTAATAGGGGTAAATTCAAGTCAAATTTCACAAAGGGGCATAAACAAAAGAAAATTAAATAAGAGACACTAGCGGTATAAAACATGTTGGACTAGGTTATATAGTCTTTATGGATTTTGAAATATGATATGTACAGCATTTTCAAACCGAACCTAGCATTGTGAACTCTGTGGCATAGTTAATGACCTCATTGCCTTGCTTTTGGTATAAGTCGTCAGATCAGGGTGTTCTGGAAGTGTAAATTCTCACTACGGGTTCCTCCAATGGCCAGATCGGGTACTATGACTGCAAAAGGCAGAGTCTCAGTAAAGGTAGCCTCTGTGACTCTGACTGCATTTCCAAATATCTGTATAAATTAGAGTGACTCACTAAAAGAGTATGAAGAGTTCCATACCTTTAGTAAAGGTAGCCCCTGACGGTGGCTGCAACTTATTTATATCCATATCGAGTAGAAAATCCATTCCGAATGAGTTCTCTTTATTTTCACCTCACTTTGGATGACCAAGTAAATTCTCAATCTTGAACTGATGGTCATGTGTGTGCTTATGTTTGCTCTTTTTCCATCTTCCCATAACTTATTACAAGTAGCCTGAAATGTCCAGTTTCTCTCGTCTCGGTAAAACAATGATTGTTGAGGGACGTGTTTTTTGAATGGTTTACTTGAGCATAGATCAGCCCTAGCCCCTATATCTGTTGGCTTTTATGCGTATCTTAGTTGCAGATGGTATAGTGTTAGTTAAGGAGAGTAACTATGGGCTATTCATAATGAAGAGCTGTGGGGACTTTAGGATTGGTACGACTAGGACAATAAATTTCCAACTTCAGTAATACATGCCGGATGAGTGAGGTGAGGTGATATGGACGGGCAAAAAATACTAAGAACGATCGATATCTTTGCATCTTAGGTCAATATTTGCATGGGGAAGGGGTTGATGAAGATCTTACAAATAGAATACAGCGATGTGGATAGAGTGGATCAGTGCTTACGGCGTATCGTGTGATTGCATCGTTCCTATGAAGTTGATGGAATGGGATTGTGATGGCGCCAACTGCTGAATTGTTCAGAATATTGTGCAGCTAGAAACACCACACGCAAGGTAGCAGCTTTTCATATGAAGTTACTATGTTGACCCTTTTTTTTGGGGGGATATATCACGTCGATTAGAGGAGTTGCTGGACTGTGTGACAAGGTCATGAACATCAGTGTTGCCAATGCAAACGCTGAGCCCTTTCCCTACCCGAAAGTTGGTAACAGTTTCATCTCCTGACGATCATTAAAGGATGGTTCCTAGTTTAAAGTTTAATTCTTAAAAGGAGAGGTGGTTCCAATATCTGATTCAAGCTTTGTGACAGTAAGGAATTATTTGCATATGGGACTTGCAATTATGGTTTTCTGTGAATCTGACGCCTTCAACTTCACGTTCAGACAAGGGAGGCAGTCACCTCAACTGGGCAACAGTGCGAGCAAATCGTAAAAGCAACTTCTCTAAGACTATCCAGGCTGTTGGAAAGCTACGGCAGGAAATAATAATTTGACTCGCAAGCTTATCTTTATATCAATTATATAGGTAGGTGGAAATGACATAAGACGAGGGCAATGGAAAAGGAGCAAAACCATTTGAAGAAGATAAACGCCGCATCTTTACTGCTTCACGTATATATTTGTCTAGAGGTCAAAACAAATGCACTTTTTAGCGACAAATAAGATAAATGAGTAAGGGAGAAGAAATATTATTAAAGACAAACAATGAGGTATAATCGTCTTTCTATCAAAGCCCGCTGTATCTCATCACGTCAAATGACGTGTTTAAAGATTTTCATGTTGATGGACATGCATAATATCACTCCCTAATATCAAGGGATTTATTATATTTTTTCAATTACAAGTGTCAATGAGATAAAGCTAACACTAGCAAATATATAACTGAGACGTAAAAATTCAATGAGTTCATTTAAGTTAGCCAAATCTCAAGAGGCGAGAGAAATGCTAGAGGGCTTGAGAGATAATTTCAAGATCTCTTGTTCAAATTCTGATACGAGCAAGTTGGTTCAAATTTTATTATTAATTGTAAATAAAGTGCATTTCCAAAGCACAGTAAAAAAGGGAAAAAAGAATTCCTTCCCCGTTCACATAATATATATATATATATATATATATATATATATATATATATATATAAAGGACAAAAGAAGGACACTTGAAAAGTCAATGACAGGTAAACAGTCTATAATCTTCCACTTCTGTCAAATGGACATAAGAAATTCACTAGTATCACGTTTCTGGTGTTTCTGTTTTAAACGAATTTTCAAATCTTATCATCCATTTCTTCCCAAGACAAGTAAAGTATCAAATCAAGCACTATTACAGCAAGGACTCGTGTTTCTGGTGTTTCTGTTTTAAACGAATTTTCAAATCTTGCCATCCATTTCTTCCCAAGACAAGAAAAGTCTCAGATCAAGAACTATTACAGCAAGAACTCATACTTCTTCTTCAGCCAACATAGTAGATCTTAAAAGTCCCAGATAGCACACCCAAAACCTCTTGAAGAAATGCACACTCAACAACCTTGATCACTCAGCATATATCTCACATAGAGACCATGATGGTGCACGTTCCTGACAAGATCAGGGCTTTTTGGAACAGCAGATGGCTAGTTTTTGTTGCTTCAATGTGGGTGCAATCCTGTTCTGGGATTGGCTACTTGTTTGGGAGTATTTCGCCAGTGATAAAGAGTGCCATGGGTTATAATCAGAGGCACGTTGCCATGTTGGGTGTGGCCAAAGATTTGGGGGATGCTATTGGTTTTGTACCTGGTATTCTTTGTGAGATATTTCCCATCTGGGTGGTTCTTTGCGTCGGTGTGGTCCAGAACTTTGTTGGGTATGGTGTGCTTTGGCTCACTATCAGTCAAATTATGCCTACTTTGCCTTTGTGGGTGGTTAGTCTTCTTCTTCCCTCTCTCTCTCTATGCGCGCGCCCGCGCACACACGCTATAGTGATTGTGATGATGACGCCACTGTTTGTCAGTCCAAATTTGGATTTTCGCCATATATGGCAATGATGATAAATACTAGTATTATGTTGAATAGTTAAATAAACTAGGAATTATATATTGTCACCATTTTCACAGATAAAATGTTAATAACTGATAAACAAACGCAAATATAGGGAAGAGTAGCTGGAGAAACCAGTGGTCCGTCTAAATCTGGGTGATTATGTTCCCCAACTGAGGCTACATTTTGTAATTGGTTTGATCTCCAGATTATTCCGAGTCCATAGAATATGAGTTGATGGCTTAGATTGATCACTCAGCTGATATATATTGTGATCTTGATTACTTCCCTTTGCTGGTTTATATGCTCAAAAAGCGGAAGTAGGTCATGATCTGTGTTTCTACAGGGGTTCTGCTTACTAAGGAAATAAATTTGAATTCTAATAATGGGGGGGGGGGATATTTTTGCTGGTTTCATAGGTGAAGATGATCTAAAATACCAGAGCGTATCTTTCAGTTTCTCAGTTTCCATGAAGTCTAGCATCAATTTCAGCACCGTAATTTGTTTGTCAGAATGTTTACTTCCGCATGCATCCTTGCTGATTGTTTAAGATAGCGTGGCCTACATCCAGGTCCTTCAGTTATACTGTCATGTTCTTCGTACAGCATTATACTGCCTCAAATTAGAGAAAAGAAAGTTGCCCTCTTGACTTTTTGTAATGTTCTAGGATATAGTTTCTGAATTTCGATGCTTTTAGTGTATTTCTGGGGTTGCTGTTGTAAAGGATTAAAGTAAACGATAGGATAGCCTTTGTGGCACAAGCCAATGTCGGCAATTGTTGCTCAATCCCTGTGTTACAGGTAGATGTAGTAGAGGGATTAGCTAGAGTTGGTGTCCCGAGGGAGATTGCTGTGCTCGACTTAATTGTATAACATGGGATAGCAGTAGAGATATCGAGGTGCGTAAGTGCATTGTTGCTTTCTAATATTCACCTTTTTCGCCTTCTTCCTAAGAATAGCTTTAGGTTCATTGCTGTTGGGGTTGAATGCTGTGGAGGGCAGTGGCGGTAAAAATGAAAAGGGAGAGTTGGAGACATTCTGCCTAGCAGGCAGGTTATACTACTGCGCACTTCATTTTGTCGGCGGAGGTGATTATTGCATTATGTTTCCTTAAAAGAGTATGCGGCAAACAAATACTTTTTCAAATGTGGTTTTATTTTATGGTCAGAAACATAAGCTATTCATCATCTGGACTGTTGATAACCTTAGGAGTCAATTCTTATTGTATGAATAATAAGAAGACGGAATTTTAATCACTTCTAAGTTTTGTGCCGCATTTGGTGTTTGATGGGTAACACGGAGATCAACTGATGTTCTTTGTAGCAGCTGGAGATGCTTTAAATTGTGTAGAATTGTGAGAGCGCGATAAGAAGAGCTCCCCTTTTCTTTGATGCTGCCCATCCGGCTAGAAAGGAACATGATATCTTCAAGTAGGTGGAGCTCCCCTACGGGCTATACTTCTTTATATCTTGGGTTACTTTCTCTTCATTATCTGTTAGTATACGTCACTAGACATCAGGATGCGGTGGAATTTTGTGAACAAAATTTGAGACAACGGATCCCTTTCTTTTCCCTTCGCTAACCTTTCCCCACACTGGGTGAAAAGTAGCATCAATATAATTTGCTAATTTCGAAAAGGAATTACACCATTTCTTGCAACAACATGTACAACCCCTCAGAATGAACCATATTGCTTGGGGATGGATGGATGTGCGTGTGATTGTGTGGTGTTGGGGTGTTGTCTTTTTTTTTTTTTTTTTTTTTGGGGGGGGGGGGGGGGGGGCGGGAAGGGGAATATTGTACTTACCTCTGATATATCTGTCTAATTCCTTACAGAAAATGAAAGTCCCCAGTCATCTTTTTGTTTCTAAAGCATGATGGATTTGTGTGAACAATTAGATTCAGAGCTACTCAGCCTTCACAAATTTGGGTTTCAATTTTTTTTTGCTCTACTAAGTCGTGAATTCATTCTTTCTGTGCCATGCAGCTATGCATATTGATTTTTGTGGGGACAAATGGTGAGACCTACTTTAATACAGGAGCTCTTGTTCCCTGTGTGCAAAACTTTCCTAAAAGCCGTGGTCCTGTGGTGGGGATCCTGAAGGGTTTTGCTGGGTTGAGTGGTGCAATATTGACCCAAGTTTACACAATGATTAATGCTCCTAGTCAGGCATCACTGATATTCATGGTTGCAGTTGGGCCAGCAATGGTGATTATTGCCCTGATGTTCATAGTTAGACCTGTGGAAGGTCACAGACAAGTTAGGCCATCTGACAATTCAAGCTTTTTATTTATCTACACTGTTTGCCTCATTCTAGCAGCTTATCTCTTGGGAGTTTTGCTGCTCGAGGATCTAGTTAGTGTGAACCAGACTTTGATCACGCTACTCACAGTTTTGTTGCTCATCCTCATATTGCTTCCAATTATAATTCCTGTTTTGCTGGTACTTTCGGAGGAACCAAGTTCTCCAACAGAGGAGAGCCTTCTTCCTGAGCCTGAGAAACAAGGACTGGGTAAATCTGAGATGGAGAGGTCATTCATTCTTAGTGAGGTCGAAGATGAGAACTCCGAAGTAGACTTGTTTTCAGCATTGGAAAGGCATAAAAGAATTGCTCATTTGCAAGCCAAATTGTTCCAAGCAGCTGCTGAAGGAGCAGTGAGGGTCAAGCGGAGAAAGGGTCCACGTAGAGGAGAGGATTTCACTTTACTGCAGGCATTGAAAAAGGCAGATTTTTGGCTCATTTTTTTCTCTCTTGTGCTTGTTTCTGGTTCTGGTTTGACAGTAATTGATAACCTTGGTCAAATGTGTCTATCTCTAGGGTATAGCAACACTCACATTTTTGTTTCAATGATTAGCATTTGGAACTTTCTCGGCCGTGTTGGCGGTGGATACTTCTCTGAGCTCATCATAAGGTGTGTTGTTTAGTCTTAATTACACCATTCTCTCTACTTATTTCTTGTTCTCCCTGACCCCACTCGCCTATTCCATTTACCAGAAATTATGCCTACCCAAGACCGGTAGCAATGGCTGTGGTTCAGGTTATAATGGCGGTTGGGCTGCTCTATTATGCTATGGGTTGGCCTGGTGCAATATACATTGTCTCCGTGCTGATAGGACTTGGATACGGTGCCCACTGGGCAATTGTGCCAGCAGCAGCCTCAGAATTGTTTGGCTTGAAAAGTTTTGGGGCATTGTATAATTTCCTCACATTAGCAAGTCCTGCAGGTTCCCTAATCTTCTCCGGTGTCGTTGCTAGTGGTATATACGACTATGAAGCAAAACAACAGGCTTCTCTAAAACAGCGAACGTCTGGATTTGAGAGATTACTTCCTGGGGTTAGTGAAGAGGAATCACTATCTTGTGATGGCACCATATGCTACTCCCTCACTTGTGGTATCTTGTCAGCACTTTGCATTGTTGCTGTCGTCTTGAGTATGGTTGTTGTGCACCGGACAAAGAGAGTTTATACGCAACTCTATGGAAAGTCACTCACTTGAGCTGCAGCGCGAACTCTATGGAAAGTCTCTCACTTGATCTGCAGTATGATTCAAGAAAACCTGATTTTTTTGCACTATCACGAGGATGTGGAAAGTCTCCTCATACATTTCCTTTAATGATCAGAAATATATTCGGGCAAATAGGCCAAAGCATACAACATTGGTTATTTACATTCTGAATTGGAGCCCCATGAGATTTTGTGCTCTTCATAAGGATTGTGATCTTAGCTCCAGGCTGAGTTGATTATTACATTATTTACTGGAACCAGTTCTTCTCGAAGACTTGAAGCCATAAGATTTTCTGCTCTTGGGGCGTTATTCATTTATTTGTAAACCATGCTCTCGTGAATTATTTTTTGTAGCTTACACTGCTCTATCAGAGAGAGAGACAACTTATGGATTCATCACTCTCTTCTTAGTTTATATTTTCTGCTGTTCAGTTACATAGTTGAAATGCTGTCACCTATTGTATGCAACATCTTAGGTCGACGAAAGGTCATGACTCATTTTTACAATTTGAGGTGAACTTGGTTGAGCCTGCATCTATAGACATCATCGTTCTTCATTGTGGTGTATGTAACATTCGGTCGGGAGAAGCATTCTTAGCATCGTTCTGAAAGGCATGGCAAGACGACGTTTCTTGCCAGATTACAGCAACGAGCTTGCAGTTGTGATATGTTGAGGCATTACTGGAGTTCACATGTTTTCACATTCTGCTGCTATTTCTCCTTGCCATCTGAGATCAATCAACTTGGATTTGCAGATGAGTCTATGAAAAGAAGAGCAACTGGCTAAGCTTTATCATCGGTAGGGTCCAAAAAGGATGAGTCAAGTTTGGCTTGGTAATTCTATCGATTTTTAATGAAGCGAGCCGGTGAGCAGGAGCAGTTTGGTTGTGGTCAATTTTGAGTTACTGAGCAGAAGTTGCGAAATGTGCTCAAACGCGACTCTTTCATCTCACGAGACAATCTCAAATAGCGCCATCTAGAAACATTTCGTTTATGTCACCAGTCAATCTCAAATAGTGCCACGTGGAATAGGTTGAAACACTGATCCTTCTCGGGTTAAAAGGTGTCATTTAAATAGTTGATACATAATATGTTCTGATTAAGTTTACTTGTTCCAACTGTAAAATTTATCACTCATAACCTAACCTAACATAACATTAGTAAGAAGACAAATTATACAACCTCACATGTCACGAGCTTCGCGATACTTGATGTGTGGGTCCCACTAGACCATAAACTCAAAAATGCATCTTTTCTTTGCCAACCACGATTCACTCCATCTTAGATGAAACAATAAGAAATTATTGCTGTACTAAGCTGTATTTGCCTCACTATTCAGTCAAGTTCACTGAGCTCATATTTTGGCAATCCCACTCCAGGAAAGAGAACTATAAAATTGACCTTTTAACTCCTTTAAAAAGAGCATACATGGTTGACCAAATGCTATAAATGCAAAGGCAATAACAACAAAAGTTTTTATTGTTTCACATACTTGCAATACATTTTAACTGACCCTTTTAAATTCAAAGTTCTTTATAGATTTTAAATAATTTTAAAATTAGTATTAAATTTGAAAACTTTTGGCAAACTCTCCGTCTCAAGTTGATGAGCAGTATTATAACTTGACGCAATTTTAGCAATTTGAATAGAGAAGTTATTTATTTCAAATATAGAGTTTTTCCTTCTAAGGAAAATATTTAAATTTAGACATATGGATATCTAACTGAGTAACAATTTAACGATCATAAGGAGATTTAGCACTGTTAGTACAAGCTGATATGCGATATCACCTTACCAATAAATTATAACAAAATATGAGTATAAGATAATTACGTGATTTATATCACCCCTAAAAAAAAAAAAAGAAGTTACTCTCCCATGGCAAAAATGTACCCCTATGCAAAATTACAAATTTAGACAAGTTGGTTTCACTAACCAGAGTTAAAAACTAACCATGGTTAGGGTTTTAACCCATATACAAAAGCAGGTTTTGGTTAACAAATTACTCTATATATTGTGGAAAAAATTTCTACTTTTTTATTGTTATATATTATATATGGTTACTCCGTATTTTCTAGTTAGGGTTTGTAGAATTTTCACATAAAAAAATTGTTTGCAGAATTTTTTTTTTTTTTGATCCGGCGGAAATGCATCAATGGCGTCTGCTCAATTCCCATTCCCGAAAAACGTGGTAATCACCGAACACTTTCCATGTATCTGTTCGTATCTATATCTGTATCTATTGCTATATCTATACATTTGCTGTTGTTGATTTCTTGTTCTGTAAAGGAACGTCATTTTTACAGATTTTGCTCATTTTAGGGTTTAGTTAAATTTTACTCAGTTTTGTCAGTTCTAACGTGAATTCCAACATTGGTAGCTTGTGGTGAATGGGTTTATTCATTTTTGGGTTTTTAAGCCATGTTGAGTAGTGGGTACTTGTTGCTTCATCGATGAAGGGATATATCTGTTCTGTTTCTTTTAACACATTTTTTTAGGGTATCTGATGCGTGGAACCTGTTGTTAGGGTGAAGAGCATTGGGGTTTGCTGTTTTCGATTTTTTATAGTTGCGGTTTTGATGACAGAAATGGTTATGAATTGTGGTTGTAATTTGTTATCTTCTTTCAACGCAATGCCTCCATTCTGTTTGGGCATTTTGAAGTTCCGTATTTCTTGTTTGTTCGCGCCAACAGCGTTTTGGCGGTTTTTTGTTCGACCGTTAAGATGGTTTTTAATGCTACCCGGATTTATCAACATTGAGCACAGGATGCCTTAACTGAACTCTGGTTACCTCCAATTCTGATTGAGCTTTTCAAAATTTTGTTATTCTCGTTGGTTCATGTCATCAATACTTTGGCTTCCCCTGTTGCATGATTGGAAAGCAAATTCACTGAATCAATGATGCTATAATGCATTCATCTTTTCCCAAACTTGTTTCCGTGGTTTACAGTTCGAGCTTTTCAAATTTTCGTTATTCTTGTTGTTCATGCCATTAATCCTCTTTGTTAGGTCGCTAAGATGGATGTTAGATGGTGCACAAAAGTTTCAGAAGTGATGATTGGATACTGCATTTGTTTTCTTCCCAACTTAGTGTTCAAAATCTGACTCGACCCTTATGGAACTTAGTTAGTCTTGTTGATTCGGGCCATTAGTGCTTGCGTATGGATTCGCCGTAGCACTTTCCATTATCATTCATTACCTTACCTTTATTGAACAAATCTCTTGTCGTTTAATGTCCTTTTTTGAAATAATCAACAGTGAGTGCACGTGGTGCTGAAAAAGAAGTTCTTTTTCTCATTAATAATGCTTGGCTGTTCCGTATGGTTTTTCAAAATCTCGTTATTCTCATTAGTTCATGACATAAATCCTTTGGCTCTTTTAGTTAGCTCTGAAGACATTCGTTAGATGGTGAGTAAATTTCAGAATTGATGATGGGTTAATGCAATCTTACTCCAAGTTACTACTAGGCAATTTAGTTCAAGCTTTCTTAATCTTGGTTATTCTTGCTGGTATGCGGCAGTAACGCGCTGATGGTTTCCGGTTAGGTTTTTGAGAAGGTTTTTAATTGGTACGTGAACATTCAGAATTATTAACAAACCATGCTTTCCATTATTAGTATGGCCACTTTGGTTTACGCTTTATAATTATCTTTGCTGTCATTGGTTCGTGCCATAATCCTCTGGCGGTATTCTGTAATGTCGTTAAGATGGGTTTTAGGTGGTATATGGACTTTTAGATTTTGTGGTAGGATAATAATACATTTGTTTCGTTTCCAAACTTAACTACTGCCTATTTTCACTTTTCTGTTTGAGAATCAATTATGGGATAGTACATTAATTTTTCGCATGTCCCTGTTATTCTTGCTCTATTATTTGTTACCATCTTGACATAGTTTTCTTACTTCACAGGGGTTGCGTTGTTGAAGATGGCTTTTTTCGTTAAAGTTATGCTGGCTTCTAGAAGTAGAGTAGTTGAGTTCTTATACTGTTAGCCAGGTAATTTGCATACAAAGAAGTTCTGACGTTGAAATGGATTGTAATAAAGATGAGGCTGTCAGAGCGAAAGAAATTGCAGAGAAGAAATTGACAG